>JADDOH010000455.1:0-72958 GCA_016648135.1 Agrypnia vestita
GTGCTGGTGTCGTTCACTACAGATTTCTTAAATCTGGCCAGACGATTACGGCAGATGTCTATTGTCAGCAACTGCAAACCATGATGGAAAAGCTAGCTGCTAAACAACCGAGGCTGGTTAATCGCTCTAGGCCACTGCTGCTTCATGATAACGCTAGACCACACACTGCACAACAGACGGCTACCAAATTAGAGGAGCTTCAATTGGAATGTCTAAGACATCCACCGTACTCTCCGGACCTTGCTCCAACAGATTACCATTTTTTTCGAAATTTGGATAACTTCTTGCAAAGGAAAAATTCAACTCCGATGGGGCAGTCCAAACCGCCTTCAGAGATTTTATTGATTCCCGTCCGAATGGTTTTTTTAGTAAAGGGATCGATGAACTACCTATGAGATGGCAAAAGTGCATAGATAGCAATGGTACATACTTTGATTAAATAAATATATTATAATAAAAAAAAATCGACTTTATGTTCCTCCCATACTAAACGTCAATTTCATATGTAAGGACCTAATATTTAAAAATCGAAGTATAGATCAAAATATTAAAAAGTTATGTATGGAAAATGATAATATAAAGTACCTAATTAACATGAAAATAAATTTAAAAGATAACTATTTGCAAAAAGGACCTGATTATTTATAATATTCAATTTACTATTTACACTCTTTCTTATTTAACAAAGTTAATTTATATAAATTATAATTATGTTACCACAAAATAAATTTGCTACATTTGAAGAAGAACAATATATTTTAGTTCACATAATTCGAAATTTTTTTGAATTTGACAAAATTGAAAAAAAAATCGATATTTTTTGCTCGTGAAAACATCAAATATGTCAATATTAGAAATATCCCGATATTTGTATTGGCATAATAAATATTGCGTTTTCGAAATGATTTCTTGAAATATGCAAAAAAATTGACATTTTCACAAAATTAAAAGCTTTTTTCACGAGTTTTACGATTTATGGCGAATTTCGCAATCGTGTCGCGATTTTTTTTTACCTTGAATCTGGAATTAACGAGGTTCGAAATGTTGTTTTTAGGTTCCTTGAATTTAGTATTTTAAAGCTTCATAAAGTAATGTTAGTTTAGAATTTCGGATAAAAAGGATCATTAAAAAAACGATAAATAATCTTCTAGGCTCTCACCTGCAAAGTAACAGTACTTTACGTAGGGCACGTCGATATACAGTTTTGTCTATTTGTTTTCTTTCAACATTCATTTCTTACTTCTAATTTCTTGTTTAATATCCACGAACACAAGTTTGAAGTATTTTGGCATTCTTCATTAATTTGTTGCAATTTTAGAATGTTAGTTAATGAATGTAGTTGAATCAATTAGAAAGATATACAGAAAAAAATCTTTCTATTATATGTCTATTATATTGTAACGAGGCTAGAAAGAATCACGCACTTCTGTCAAGTGACAGTTGTTTGAATTGGTCACAACACTATCGAAGACTCCAGACTGGCCTAGTGTAATCCACGGCTTTCGGGAAGCATCGAGAAAAATCAATAAAAGCCTGGAAGCCACGAGAAAGTTCTCCCCAACACGGGGAACGCCTAGAAGGTTCGATACCAGCATCGGCCAGATGTAAATACGGGCCAGACCGCGCGCGAGTTGTTGTTTTAGCGCGCTTGACAGCGAAACAAATCGAAAGCAGCAGCGAGCTGCGGTGGCCAGGATGGCCAACCGAGCGATAATTCGGTAGCGAATAATCTGGAAAAGTTCTTACGTAGCTTAATAAAATTGAATAAAGTGTTAAAGCGATAATACGAGTGATAAATTACGAAATAGTGTAATTTAAATAATAGTGTTAAGCTAAATACTGTTAAGTGACTTTGTAAGTTTGATTAATTAATCAGTCGGTAATTAATAAATCCGTAATTAAATTCCAGCGTTTTCGTTGATTCCTCCCGCAGCCACGACACGACAATATTGATTCTCTGATTGCCGTTGAAAAGGACGCAATCGCCGTCAGTGCAGACGACCCCAACGCTTGAGGCTCGGTACAAAAAGGGTGGAGGAAGAGTGGTCTGCCAACCCGTCGCCACCACCGACAGCGATGACCAAGCGCCGTGCGACTCGCGCCACGTGAGTCGCGGCGTTGGATTTGTCGTCAAATTATTGGCAGCTCTCGCTGAACTGGCGACAGCAAGGCGCTCACGATGCTTGATACATATCTACAGTTGTTGACACGTAGCAATTAGCAATCAATCCAGTCGTCGAAGTAGCCGCAAAGACATTCCTGTGATTTGGCACCAACGGTTAGTGTGATATTTGTATATCACGTATGTACTTAAAATAAATATTTACCGTATTCGTTAATTTAATCTTTCTCCAGGGTATGCTTGGCTACAATAGTCTAGGTCTAGAGACTAGAATGTGTATTTGATTGCACGTTTTTATCGATTTTTGCGAGGTATGATTGATAATACTAAAATTATGCAGAGCATTGTTTTATTTGTTTTATTTTTTTATTTTTCATTTATTGGTTTTCTTTCATTAATAAATCTTGAAAAAAAACATGAGATGTACAGACATGTTCCAGATATTTACCTTAGACATCGTCATCATAGACTGTTTCACATTCCAATATACAGGACCAACCTGCGGACGGTTATGCCTGTTAGAAGAGCTGCCGCTATGCTGAACAAAATCACTTTGGGTATTGATATATTCCATGTGTCTGAAGGGGTTTTCCGAAGCAGGATTCTCCTACACCTATGAATGAATTTATATACGTCTGATATTTTGTTGTTTGTATACTATAACACATGTTTGTAATGTAAATGTTATATTAAAAATAAATAAATTGAAATCGAATTGAAATTTGAATCGCTGTGCCGTGGTGAGTTATTGGTGACGGTTGTCGAGTAACGTCAAACAACACTTTATTTCCCGGAAGTGGTGAGCCAGCAATTGCACTCCTGCGCCAGCTTCCAGTGAGTCAATTAAATTGTTTTGGCCGCTCGGAGGCTCGCCACTAGCTGCTCCGCCACACAAGCAGCAGGCAGTTAGTTACCTACCCAATCAAACACCATAAATTCTGTTATAAATTAGGGCGATGCGGTCTGATAGATGACAATCATCCGTATTCTGAAAATAACAATGTCTGGATCTTTAAGATCTTTATCCCAACACTTAATAGACGATAATAAAAATTAAAAATGTCCAGAGCAGATTTTGTAATTCTACGGCTCAAATACACTGTATTAGAAGATGATATAAGAAGATTGTTTCTTACAGTCGTATTAATTTCTTCATCCACAGCGTCCAGATGAAATATCGTGGCTAAACTTGTCATGACCACGTTCGGCGTTACCGCGTATTCAAATCTTCCCATCTTGACAGATAACAATTTACATCTTTCTCCCTTCCTCATAGAAACAAACACCGACGTAAAGCTATCTCTCGTTTATTTTTAATTTTTATTATCGTCTATTAAGTGTTGGGATAAAGATCTTAAAGATCCAGACATATGTGTCAAAATATGTCAAGGTGGGAAGATTTGAATACGCGGTAACGCCGAACGCGGTCATTATAAGTTTAGCCATGATATTTGATCTGGACGCTGTGGATGAAGAAATTAATACGATTGAAAGAAACAATCTTTCTTATATCATCTTTTAATACAGTGCATTTGAGCCGTAGAATTACAAAATCCGCTCTGGACATTTTTAATTTTTATTATCGTCTATTAAGTGTTGGGATAAAGATCTTAAAGATCCAGACATTGTTATTTTCAGAATCGGGCCGATTATGTATTGGTATGTTCTCCTTCTTTCTAACAAGAGAAGAACTTTGTTGCTCGGAAATCCAGTAAAACTCGTTGACGGCTTCCAGATATTTTACTGGGTTACAGGTATTCCACGCGACAATAAATAGTTCGGTCATAATACAGTAGGAATAATGTTTACGTCGCGGTGGCTGCTTAATAAGACAGAGCGGCTATTTTTTTTTTCAATTCCTTTTAGAGTCTACGATACTCTTGAGCGGGTACTCCTACTTGCGGTCTAGTCCGCCTACACTACTGTTCTACAAATGCGTCAGCTCTATACCTTTTACACTTTTTCAAGCTACTTGTTATAATAAACATTATAAGTGTATTATTTCATTATATGAATTGAAAGGGTAAAAAAATTCTGAACAAAACTCAGAGAGAGTGGCCAAAATGGCGCCTCTTGATTTATATAGGTCTTTTCGTATAAGCTTGCAATTGAGTTAGTGTGGGTACAGTGCGTAATACGCGCATCGTTTCGTTGTGTTAAGTTTACGGATACGAGAGGGGCGTATCGTATTCATCGCGGTATTATATTTTTAATTTTAACTCAGAAGTTAATAATGCATTTCGTTGCTACATGATCATGAAGATGAAGGAGAAAGGTGTTTATTAGAAACGGTACTCCGCTAGCCAGTGGATCAATCCCAATGGCGGCCCGGAATAGCTCTACAACAGTGGTTCACAAACTGAGGTTGAATAATGAACGCATATTTATACTAAAATGCAAAAACAAACAAACGCACTTAACTCTGGTTTGTTTTCTGAGTTATGGAACGAAAGCGGTTCAGAATTTGAAACACTCTTGTTGCACTCAAACACGAGGTGGCTTTCCAAAAGGAAAGTTTAAAGGGGATTTCATACTACATAAAGAAATTCAACACTTTTTGAAAGATATAAATTCACTAGAAGATTGTCAATCGCTGCAAGATAACCTACATCGTCTGAACACGTATTGAAATGCCCACAGCCTGGAAATAAATGTTTCTAAATGCTTCGTTGTACGCTTTACAAGAAATAAAAAGATATTCTCTAATGAATATTCAATTCACAATATACCATTATCTACCAAATCCGAAAGCAAAGACCTTGGGGTGATACTTGACAGTAAATTAAATTTTAACAAGCAGATCGATTACATAGTCACCAACGCATCATCTATGCTTGGTTTTGTCATACGCACATGTAAACATTTCAAAAATATCAGTACCCTCAAGACACTTTATTTCTCATACGTTCGTAGTATTTTAGAATATGCATCTCAGGTGTGGAATCCAGGTTATGCAGTACATGAAAATAGAATTGAAAGCGTCCAAAACAGATTCCTAAGATACCTAGACCTGCGTTCATTTAGATCTCATATAAGCAATGAAGACTCTGCGAAGTTTTTAACATGCAGACCCTAACTCGTCGAAGAAACATAGCTGACGCGGTGATGCTATTCAAAATAACACACAATCTAGTTGATAGTCCGGAACTTCTTCAACGAATATCTTACCACATCCCAACTCGCAATAACAGACATTCACCTACTTTTCATCTCCCCTTTTGTAAGACCAACTCAAAACAAAACTCCTTTATGTACAGATCCACAAATTCATTTAACACAAACTATCACCACATTGACATTTTCAACGCAACAATAAGAAACATAAAACAAACAATATCTACACTACCGCACCCAAACTAATTCGTACATTATATCTTCCCTTCTACTCCCGTCCCACATTCGCCTCCACCCTCTCCACTCGCTATTAAAGTAAGTTAAAGTAAATTATTATATTCAGTGGAAAATTTGTAATTGGCATAATAATTGTAAAAACCATTATTTCATATTTTTTTATTTTTTTTTATTTATTTTTTTTAAAAAATCCTTGTTTACAAATAAAGATACTTAATACTAATTTAACAATAAAACATAAGATAAATTACACATTTTTTTTGTTTTGTTTAATTTGTGGATTATGCCACTCTACTAGGCTGCGCCTGTCCCAGAGTGGCGTTATAGAACACAATTATAATATTTTTTCGAGTTCGTCAGTAGTATTTATTTTCATAAGGTAGTTATTATGTATCTACAGAGTATCAAGTGGAATGTTAGTGAAAGTTGAGTTAGTCATAAGTCCAAGTGTAAATATGTGTAATTGTTTAATGTAAATTTATATTTATATAATGTAAATAAAATAATGTAAAGAATAATTGTTTAATGTAAATTTTTAAGATTGTTGTATTGCTGTTAATTTTCCCCAAAACAAAATAAATAAATAAATTTAAAAAATACCAAACCAGACACGCACGCTAAATTCTCCGACGTCCGTTTTCTTATTTTCCTGTCATTTTTGGTAGACATATTTGAATCTGTGAATTATTATATCAACCTGACGCTGCAAGGAAATGATATCACAGTGCTCCATTGTCACGAAAAATTGACTGCTTTCAAAATTAAGGCCGAACTATGGATTAGAGAGTAAGAATTTTCCCAATTCCCATTTCCTCCACTAAACACTTATATTCATGAAAATCATCTTGAAGTCTATGGCGATATCCGCGAGGTGATGAAACTGCATGAAACTGTAGAGTCTAAACAGTATGTGGATTGCCAAACTACTTCAAGTTTGTGTTTACTGGGGTATTATGCCGTGTTGTTACGACCTTTCGGGCCGACGTTTCGAATCCCATTGCAGGGTCCATCATCAGGGCTGATGTGTTGTCTTGAATGTTGGTGTTGTGGTTAAGTATCGGCTTGCAATACCGTGCCGAAGTCATGATGTGTTGTATTGTGTTGTATGTATGATTCATCTGTTGTCTGATCACTATCTCTGCGGAGTCTGCGACGAGAATGACTTTGAAGCGCCGGATACCAAGATGTTTTTAATTTGAGACCATCATCTCTATTAATGTTTATCGGATGCTTGTAGATTTCTATTGCTTCCTTGATAAGACGCGCATGGTGACTCTTAGGCTTTCCAAGGATTTTCGGTTCGAATGCAAAATGATGGCCGGTATCCAGAAAATGCTCAGCCAGTGCTGATTTTTCTGGATGACCGAGTTTGCATGCCCGTTTGTGCTCGTTGACCCTTTTGGAAATGGTACGCGCCGTTTGCCCCACGTATACTTTATCGCAGTCTTGACAATCGAGTCTATACACACCGTCTGTTTCTAAGCGATCTCGATCCTTTGCTGATCTCAACATATCCTTAATTTTGAAGTTGGTACCAAAAACTGTTTTAATGTCCAAAAACTGTCTTAATGGGATCCGAAACGTCGGCCCGAAAGGTCGTAACAACACGGCATAATACCCCAGTAAACACAAACTTGAAGATTCTGAGTGGCAGTGAAAACCTAAGAACATTCTTTGCCAAACTACTGTTAGGTTTTTCAGCCATTGTGTTCTTCTTCTTCCATGGCTTCGACTTCCGACAATCTTTCTCTGCATTTTCAAGTTCAAGAATTTATGCGGAGGAATGCTAAAACAGAGTTCGGAGTGTAACGATGTGGACGAGTCCTGAGGAGTGACGGCCGGCCGACGTCAGACGTCACCAGCCGACGATACCGCTCCGCCAGCTGCGTCCAGTTCCGCGTCCAACTCTCGTCGTGCTTGTCTCGTCACTCACATTCCACATTTCTTATTTTCGACCATATTTGAAACGGCAAACTCAAACTTGGTCAATATTCGCTCCATATATAAATATTCTTACCGTACATGGATTTCTCGACGCGTCATCCCTTCGCTTGCGTCTTGGAATGCACATTCAATGCATAAAAACAAATTAGCACCTGCATAATAATGCGTATACAGGATAGCTAGTAGCAAAATCTTCGCGGAAGTCTTCTTCATTCAATTTTGAATAGAAAATTTCACACTTTGGGTGAAATGTTGACATTAAAATAAAATTACATTACATTTCAGCTATAAGATACCTCAAATAAATAATTTAGAAATACTCGAAATTAGGAAAAACGTTAATATTAAGTCTAATATAATAAATACACAGACGAAATTTTTGCATAATCCTATTTTGAATATTTTTCCACTTAACATTCCACATTGTCCAAATGACCCATAATAATTAACACTTCGAACCCCCCCTCCCCTCACCCTCCCCTTCACCGTAACATATTTGCTTGGTTCAACTTTTAAAGATCTTTAGTACACAATAATCCTGAGGAAGAGAACATTGTTCTCGAAACATGTAGATTCTTTAATCTAGTAAAGTAGTGAAAACAAAGTAATTTGCGTTTTATTTTAATAATAATGTCACCACAAAGTTCAAGCGTTCATACAGAAGAAGAAAAAATATTCTTCGAACAGTTAAATGTTGACAGTTACGGAGATAAAGCACTTCAAAGTTTACATTTTTTTCAATATTTCTATAGGATCGTAAATAATTTGATTGATTGCCCCCAGATTATTATTATTATTAGTCTGATCGACTTATATGCTCCATCGAGGTCATCAAGACACAGTGCATTGTTCTATTATAGTGGAAGTGTCAGAACTAATGCATTAGCAAACTCTGTAATTCCCAGATTACACTCATTAGGGAATGGGCATGCAGAGGCGGCTGACATTTTTGCTGACAGTATAACTGTTTATAGGACAAAGCTGATACACTTGTTTACATCCCAACGAAATGGAAATGGACAATAAATTTTTCTATTTTACCTTTAACTATTATTATTTGTACCTTTAACTTTATTATTATTTTATCTTATGTTTTTATGTTTTTCTTATGTTTTCCTGTATTATTATTATTATTAACTTTTAACTATTATTATTGTAACTTTTAACTGTATTATTATTTTAACTGTCTTATGTTATTTAAAAAAAAATATTCTGTATATTGTAAAAGCCCATAAGGGCGTTAAATAAATAGATAAAAATAAATAAATAAATAAATATTTCTGGCATACCTTTTACAAAACGTTAGACCGTCATAAAAGTAACTTACCTACATAAAATATAAAAATTCATTCGCTTTAATACACGTCAAATAAAATGACAAATAATTTTAAAAATATAGAGGTATGATTACCAAAATCGAAATCGAAGCGAAATCTATGTATACCATGTCAAGGGAAAGTTCTTTCAAATATTTGAAAGGTTTTAGATTTAGAACATATTGTAACGAGCTGTTCGTTGACATTTAACAGTTCCATAGAAAAGTGTCACATGCGCAGAACGGCAGGCCGGTGGTTGAAATAAGAACTAACATGATTAATAAATAGCGAAGAAATGGAAGGGTTCTTACCCGAGTAGAAAAACAAAAGAGAGCTGTTCTTTTGTGTTTGAATAAAAAATAGCAGTAGTATTGCGTTGCGAGCGATTGTAAAATGTTAGAGATAATGTACAAGCGATAATAAAAGATTTATTTTACGAGTTGTGCCATTTCATTTTTCGAGCGAGCCACGCCACGTAACAATATATACTGGGTGTCTCATAGCTAGTAACAAAAACATTTCAGGTGGATTCCTGCCTTGATAATGAGTTGAAAATCTTCATTATTTTCGCCTATTAAGTGTTGGGATAAAGATCTTACATCCCAATATTACTATTTTCAGAATAGCACAGAGTACCTACCTACGTAGATATCTGACAAATTTCGTTTTAAAAAATTAGTAATTATAGTATAATTTTGGATTTAACGAAATTTTTTATTACTCCTTTTCGTAGCGTCGCCCGACTCGAGCCCAAGGTAAGGGATGGAGTAAGCGCCAAACCTGTCTCAACTAGTAAATGAGAAAAGGAGTATAATAAAAACTTGGTGTTTATGGGTTAGTTTTTTAAATTATTTATTTCCAAGCTGTGTTTTTTTGGATAATTTATTTCCTATCTTTATTGATTCTATTTTTATCTGCATAATAAAAATGTTCATAATTGCATGTATGAACGTGCTTGTCAAAGGTAACTTACCTACTAGTTATCATAAATAAATTCGCTGGTTATTAAAAAAATCATATATTGCTCATATCGTTATCAATTTTGAAATCATTATATTTCCTCCTAATATCAGAATAACAAGATTGTTATAATTGATTATTGTTATCCCAGCATAAAATAGACAGGACGTACTTATTTTATATACGCGTAAAAATTCTATGAAAAATGTTAATATTTCTGTCATAGTTGCGGAAATATGGGTTTAATTTAATATTTAGAAACTTTAGTTGAATAAATTAGTAAATGTGTGTTAATCAAACCAAGTTTCTACCAAGTTTTTATATGCCTAGTACTAGCTGTAACCCGTCAATAATTATGTTACTTTGACATGTCGGCTCCTAAGGTATAAGTATTTATTTATTTTATTAAAAAAATAAAAATAAAAATTGTTTGAATAAAAAATTTCGAAAAAAATGTTCGAAAAATATTTTTTCGAAAAAAAAAATATAAAAAAAGTTACTCACGTTACACGAAGTTACGCGGACGGACGTACGGATGAACAGACAGACAGATGGAGGGACGGACAGACAGACAACGAAATTATTATAATTGGGATTTATTCTATATACTATATACCTAATATTCATCACGTCGAAATTGACGAAGTGTACAATGTTATACAGGGTGTTTCATAGCCAGTAACAAAAACTTTACGGGTGGATTCCTGCCTTGATAATGAGTAGAAAATGTTTGAACAACCATGACCTTATTATTGTTATTTGTACTTATTGAGATATGCAATATCAAAGTTTGCATTTTTTCAATATTTCTGACTTATTTTTGACAAAAAGTTGAACTATCACTACAGTAACTTATATTTATTATGAAAAATTTATTTTCTTTTATTCAAGTGGAATATAATGATAAAAACCTTGCAAAAATTGAAAATAGAATTTTTCACAAGGTTATTATCATTTTATTTGAGTTGTGTGGAAGCGAATGACTTTTTTATAATTGATATAATGTACTAAGTTTGAAATATTAAAAAATGCAAAGTTTTATATTGCTTGTCCCATGGTTGCTCGAACATTATCGACTCATTATCAAGGCAGAAATCCACCCATAACGTTTTCGCTACTAGCTATGAGACGTCTGTATAACACGATTTGACAGCACACACCAATGAGAATGGACGCGATCGAATATTGTATTGTTGACGTCAAGCAGTCGTGGTAGAAATTGTAACAGTCGTATTATTATTTACTATGGTACGCATTACGTTTGTGTACATAATAAAATGTTTCAAAATACTGAGCAATATTTCAACAGTCTAATAATAAGTTGTTGTTCGGGAAATATCTTGAAAGACAGCCAAAAGATGAACAAAACTACATCTTCTAGGATATTATTGTAAAATCGCATCAGATTACATAGGTACAATACACGTATTATAATAATTATAATAATTTTATATTATAATATTATAATAATAAAATCTCAAATGACTAATCGCAATATTCAGTCGTATTCTACATAACGAAAATAACAATATTGTTATTTGGTATTAGCTGCTACCCGTAAAAAATGACGGAACATTATTAGTTCGCGTCTTTGCTAAGCCTTGGTACATACCAGTGGCGTGCAGCGCATACAAGCAAAAAAGCTGTGCATTAGTAAAAATTCTGCGAAACAAATATTAATTAAATAACCCTTGTCTTAAGAAAAAGTTGATTTAAAATTCTAGCCATAATTCGTCCTACGGCTAGAAGTTTTATTTCCGAATTTTCTGTACCTAACTTCATGTCAATTCTTCATTTATCTCGCTTGACAAATTTGTTCCACAGATCTCGAAAAAACTCGTCTTAAACCATGTATTTTTACTTAGTTCTATGCTGCGAGTTTTGTGTAATAGATAAGTAAATTTTTCATGGAATAGCGTGTTTCTCCGAAAGGTCCTAGGCCAGGTGAGAACTACGCGCACGTCATTGCAGAAATGTTATTTTTTACAAATTTTGTCATTGCCCTCATTTTAAAATAACTCGGCAATTCACAAAAAAAAACAATTATGTAAATAAAAAATATACACAGGAAATTAATTGAATAAAACACTTTATGATGTAAAAAAATTAAAGAATCAATAAACTTATGAGCAAACAATAAAACATGAAGTGAATTTAATAAAGAAACTATCACACTCAGAATCGAGTGCATGTTTATTTTTAAGTAATCAAGCTGTCTACTCATTGCCTAGCTGTGTAGTCTAGGCAGTTATGACTGTATGTGGTAGTTTTTTCGCGTATTGTCGTAATAATCTAATTATTGACCTGTTCCATGTCTCCAAGGGACTTTTTCGAAGCTGGATTCTCCTGCAACTTTGAAAAGAGTTCTTATAATATGAGTATATAAGAGAATTAATTGAACATGTACGCAATAAATTTAAGATTGTCATGTACATATAAAAATATATTTCAAGAATTTAATGTACCATCACTCACAAAAACATACAAAACTAACTCCCAATGCCAAATTTATAAAGATTATTTTATAAATAAATCCCACCCCTTAGACTGTATAAGTAATAGACATGGAATAAAGGGGCAAATAAAGATACCAAATTTAAGAACCACCATGGCACAACATCATTATATGTACGTTGGGAGTTAAATGGTACAATACATTGTTGTCGCAACTCGCAAAACAAATTTCAAGAAAAAACATTCCAAAATACGAACAGGAAGAAGTCAAATCCTTGATTTTGACCAACAATGTATTGTAACATTACCCACTTGTCTCAAATGGTTTTTGTATAATAAAAATTACTACTTCTAAATGGTTTCTGCTTTTGTACTTTAATTTGGCTTGTAAATAAATACTCCTCCCGTAACTTCGGGCTTTTGGCTCATATATTATGGAGAGTGTAACGTCTTTAAAATGTTATAACATAGACTTAATTTACTATAAAAAACATTATTATGCATCTACTGTGTGAATAAATAAATATAATAATAATAATGATAATATATGTAATACTCTTCTTTCGGGATGAGGAACTCCAAGTAAAGACCTTGTTCTCTTAAGTGTTTATTGGGTGACAATAACGGTTTAGACAAACGGTGTACAGTAAGATGCGGTCTGAATAACAATGGTAGTAAAAGAGAGAGCGACTCGACATTCACGCGCCTTTTATACCTTCTCTCTCTCTGTCATGCAGTCTCTTTCTGGCGTCGCGACATACGTTCCTCAGATCTATTACACCATATTATTTATTTAATAAATGGAATTGAATAGAGGATGTGTTCGTGTGTTTCGCCTACCCGCATGCTTTCCTCTATATTCGGTCCGTGTAATGAAAGTACGCTTATCACGCTTTTTATCGCTGCACTATCTTGTTTATTTTTAACACAGTCGCGTGCATCGAAAACACTATTGGCATTTTGCCAACCTGGCTCCCCGCCCGCCCGACCAGTTGCTGAAGCCAGCCAGTAGTTGGTATAAAAAGATTCGAGAGAAACGCCTAATTGCTTTTGTGGATTACCTAATAAACACGGGAATCGTCGTGTTAAGTTGATATTTAGCAGCATCAGAATTGAAAAGGTTTGCGAGAAGCGACGGTGAAGGATGCGGTGTCAACCATAATAATAATAATAATAGCCCTTATTCAGACATCGACATGTTGTGATCAGTTAGGCTGTCACACCATGGTAGTTCCGTGTGTATGCCTTTTGGCAAAGGCCTCCTCCAATTTCCTCCATTCCTCCCTCCATCTTTTGCTATTCTGGTCCACGCGCCACTAGCCTTGATCTCATCCACCCTTCTTCTAGAAGGCCTGCCTGGTTTCCTTTACTTGTCTCTTGTGAACCAATACATTATTGTTTTTGACCATTTCTCTCTTCCCCTGATTGTATGTCCGGTCCATTTCCATTTAAGCCTTCTGATGGATACTTTAACATTCTTCGTTTTTGTTTGTTCTTTGATTATTAAATTCCTTATTCTATCTGATTTTTTTCCCCAACATAATAATGATTAATGATATGACATTTTACAACGGAAGAATTTTATGAGTTAAAAGAACCGATGGAACATTTTAATCCATACTTATTGTATACTAGTGATACTATTCCATGACTTGACATTGAGAGCCTTCGCCTGATATACAACTGGCGCCAGGCGTTTTTATTAGCTAAAATCTATTTTGGCTCTATCGTGATTAAACTAGAAACTCGCCGTTTGCCAAGCATCTGCTTGCCACATTTTAAGTGATAAATCTTTAAGTAATAATAATAATTTATTCTACATGCGCTTTTCCAATATACAGCCTCATAAATATTTACAAATTAGTATATTTTTTGTGTTTAGAGAATACCTTGCTAAGTATTTAATATCCGACTTTAAATAAATATTTAATATCTGATTTCTCCAATCCGGGGAACTGAAAATAACAATTTAAGATTGCGAAAAATTTGAGACTAACGCTAGGTGACGTCAGGTTAAAACAATCCATTTTTATTAAATTTGGAATATCTAAATACAACTTTTATATTTCGTTTTTTTAATGAAAACACATTTTATTGTGTAGTTGGATTTTTTGCATTCTCTGATATTTTAAAAAAATATATGAATCTTTAAAATGTCACTGATATTCTCAAAAATTGCATCTACACAATGACAGGCTCTTATAATATGAGTATATAAGAGAATTAATTGAACATGTACGCATTAAATTTAAGATTGTCATGTACATATAAAAATATATTTCAAGAATTTAATGTGCCATCACTCACAAAAACATACAAAACTAACTCCCAATGCCAAATTTATACAGATTATTTTATAACTTCTTCTTCAAATGTAGCAAATTTATTTTGTGGTAACATAATTATAATTAATATAAATTAACTTTGTTTAAACCACTTATTTATTGAAAAAAATCAACATGTTTCAAAGCCAATGGCTTCTTCATCAGGAAAACAAAAATAATATTTAAAAATCGATGTATAGATCAAAATATTAAAAAGTTATATATGGAAAATAATAATATAAAGTACCTAATTAATATGAAAATAAATTTAAAAGATAACTATTTGCAAAAAGGACCTGATAATTTATAATATTCAATTTACTATTTACACTCTTTCTTATTTCCAAAATGTCACGGATATTCTCAAAAATTGCATCTACACAATGACAGGCAATTTCATTAAAAAATAAATGAAAAATACTTACTTATAAAAAAATAAAGGAATATTCGATATTCTGGTTCTTGCAAAGGCGGGCAGCCAAGAATATTAGGAACGGAGACAGAGAAAGTGTTGACAGCTGGCAGGTATTTGACTATGAAAATAAAGGCAGTTAGCAGTGTATAAAACCATCGACATCAATTTCATCATTTAAAAATACTATCAATAAAAATAAATATAAATTTATAAATATTGTGGTTATTTTTGTTTTTTATTCATACAGAAAGGTTATCTAGAAAGCAAACTCCATTTGCTTTAAAAAATAATAAATTCGGAAATCTTGCAACTTTTCCCTTACTGCAATTCCCGAATGCGAAAAAATGTGGAAACTATTTTAAAATAAGAATATAATCAATTTTCAACGGGTTTGCAATTCACGAATCTCAATAGAATTTGTGGAAAAAAAATCATGTCTTAAAAAATGAAAATAGCTCCTGTTAAAGAGACTATACCCAATTCCGTATATCTTTTTAATTGATTTATCTTATTTATTTCAACGCGTATTTTGTTGTAATAATTATTTTTTTTAGAAAAACGTTACATTTAACAAGTTAAGATAATTTTATAAATCATTTGTTATTAAATTATTGTTCCCCGGAGATTTAGTAATTTTCTCTAGATACGCCATTTTGAATATCAATGCAAATTTTAATCACGAACGGTGAAAATTGGCCCTATGACGGTCTTGAAGCGGCCCTGAAGGGTCAATTGTTGAACTTGTTATTATATGGCGTACTTGGCAAAAGTTTTTTTTTTAAATAGTACAATTTATTGTCATTACCTTTGGATAATTACTATTCATTGACAACGTGATCATTTATAGATTCTTCACCCAAAATAGGCATGATGACAGTATTAAAAAATTAAAGAATAAGTGATTTTATAGAAGAAAATATTTTGAAAGGATTCTAAAAAACGATCCAGTTTTAATATACACGTTGAGATTAATAAGATTTTAAAAATGTCCTTAGGTTTTCACGGCCGTTCAGAATCTTCTGTCACACCAGCCACATCAGCCCTGATGATGGACCCTGCAATGGGATCCGAAACGTTGGCCAGAGAGGTCACATATACACGGCAGAATATCCCAGAAAACTATACGCAGAATAATAAGATTTTCAATGAAATAAAAGTATGTATAAAATTGTGCAATCCGCCATTTTAACTGAAACACCGGTCAGAGCGAATGACGTCACGCCTCGGCACCTACCCATCACCGTGTCTTTGAACCGTTGCCATAGACACAATGCAATGTGTACTGAGGCTTGACGTCACGTAGACGAAATGACAGCTGCGGGCGTTTTTGCGCGAAATTAAAAATATGTAGATGAAAATGCGATTATTTGCGTAAAAACTTAGCTTATTACTGAAATAAAATTTTATTTTTGTTAATAGTAGACGTGTACCTAGAATATACAAAGTTATTTCAAAATCTGTCATGCCTATTATTAATTTTACTGTTTATTTTGGTTTCGCTATTTTATTTCTACTTAGTACAGAATGTAAACGAGCTAGTCAACAGTACTTTACAGGTAGACTCCCGCCTAAATTATGTATCGAAAATGTTCAAGCAAGAATGTTCTAATATCAATAGTTATGGAAATTAACGACTTAGAAGTTTGCACACTTTTTTCAATACACATTTCTTATTTTCCGTTAAACGTTGGAAATCAAAAATTCTTTCGCGTTAATACAAGTCAAATAAAATTATTAAAAACCTTGCAGAAATTTTAATCAGATTTTTTGACTTGTATTATGGCGAAAGAATTTTTTATTTCCGATATATGTAGGTTACTTCAATGATAGTCCAAAATTTTAGGGAATACAAGTAACAAATATATATTAAATGTTCAAGTTTTTTGTTTGTAACCTTGTGGAAATTCATTTTTCATATTTTAAAAAATGAGGGTAAACAACACTGTTTTATTCCACTATATTTATTTTGAATTGTTAGAACGTTTTCGGGATTTCTCCCATTGTCAATAACAACACGTTTACAACTAAATTAAAAATAATTCGAGACAGAATTTATAGGGATTGGGTGGGTGTAATGGTGGTGGGGGTTGGGGGCGGGGTTAGAATGGATAGGAGTGGGGAGGTTATGGGCGGTATCTGGATGTTTATTATATTTTTATTATTTATTTTATTATTATTTATTTCTAAAATCTCTAAGATGTCCATCTAATAAATAAATATTAAATATATATTTATTGCTTGAACATTCGTCTTACAAAGTAGGTACGTATAGTGGACTAGCTAGATTACATCCGTATATGATACAATAGAGTGAAGAATCAACGAATAAGAAAATAATGTAATACCATCTGTATCATCCAAGTTGATGATATGGTTTAATCGTGTGGAACGTAAGTATGAAAAAATGTAATAAAGACATTCGAGGCGAGTATTCAAGGCAGCAGGAACAGAGCACGTCGATCAAGTAAACCAGATATTAAAGGCTGGCCCTGTTAGAACTTTTAACAATCGATCTGTGCACATAAAAATATGTAGGTAGGTACATATGAAAATTAATGAGGCAAGAGTGATAGATCAAGATAGTTGGCTGACGTTCTATCATTTCTGTCTGTCCCTGCGGAGAAATAGCGTGATGGTAAGTTATCGTTAATAATTTACTTATTTTTAAGATTTAAATGAGTGCGTGGTTATGATAAAAGAAAATAAGAGTTACAACATTAAAAAAATCGAAATGCGCATATTATATTTTCATGACATTTACCGAGATTGTTTATTTATTACAATTCAATTCAATTTTCAATTAAATTTTTTCAATTTTTATTTATTACATAATATGTACATTACAAACATTCTGTTCAATGCATACATATTATTAACTTACATCTAAAAATATACATATACACATATACATACACATCCATATACACATATACATAAACACATATGTATACATACATACACATATACATATACATACATACACACACATACATATACATATTGTGTATTAAAATACTAATTTATTATTAAACAATTATTAAACAATTAGAAGTGACCTGTATAATCTGGTCAAAGGTGTAGGAGAATCCTGCTTCGGAAAACCCCCTCAGACACATGGAATATATCAATATCCAAAGCGATCTTGTTCAGCATAGCTGTAGCTTTTCCAACAGGCATAACCATCGGCAGGTTGGTCCTGTATATTGGAATGTGAAACAATCTATGCTGACGATGTCTAAGGTAATTATCAGGAACATACAAACCAATGCTCTGCATAATTTCAGTATTGTCGATCATACCGCGCAACAATCGATAAAAGTGTGTAATCAAATACACATTCCTTCTAGTCTCTAAACTATTGTAGCCAAGCATACCCTGGAGAAACTCGGTTGGGTAAAGCCAAGGATAATGCCCGTACTCTCTCATGTAGAGATATCTCAGAAACTTGTTGCACACCCATACCTATGGGACCGTCCATAAACCACGTGGTTCAATTTTTAACCTTTTTGACACCCTTCCTCCCTCCATACAGCCCTAACGTGGCTTTTACCTCTACCCCCCCCCCCCCTTGAGTGGAGCGTGGTTTTTTTTCTATTAATTCCAGAAGACATTTTGTCGACTCTGATCCCACCCGCCTTCTGCCCTCACGTGGCCCAGTATAGCTTCTGCCTAATCCCCCGCCTTAATCAGGTCACGTACTTCGTGGACGCTCTCTATGTAGTTATTTTTCTACATAGTCGCCATTCAAATCGATGCATGATTTAGACGTGGCACTAGTATCGAAGAAATCACACTCTACCTCCTTTAGCTACATTACAACCGTCTCTCTAACTCTATTTAATCGTCATAAAAATCATTCTTTCACTAAGCTTAAGGAGTACCTCGAAAGCATTTTTCTGACGATGAAGAGGTAAAAGAGACGTTTCAAAAGTGACTAAAGGAGGTGGAACGCGAGTTCTTCAACACTCGATACAAAAGCTGGTGTCACGCCCACAAAAGTACATCGGGCTGCACGGCGATTATGTAGAAAAACAACTATGCAGCTGTGTTACAATCTCTGCAAATTTTATAAAAATATACGCACCTTTCAATTTTAAAAATAATTTGCAACCGCTGACCACCTAAATATATAGACAAATAAAAAACGGAAATTTCTTGGGGTTCTGATGTGCCGTGGTTCCACGGCTGGTTTCAATATGTTTGATTTGTTTAAAAAATTACCACGAGCTGTAAATTTTGAAACAATTATAAAAAGAGTCGTAATAAATACTCATAAATTATAATCGGCCCGATTCTGAAAATAACAATGTCTGGATCTTTAAGATCTTTATCCCAACACGACGATAATAAAAATTTAAAATGTTCAGAGCGGATTTTGTAATTCTACGGCCCAAATACACTGATTTAAAAGATGATATAAGAAAGATTGTTTCTTAGAAACGTATCAATTTCTTCATCCACAGCGTACAGATGAAATATCATGGCTAAACTTGTCATGACCGCGTTCGGCGTTACCGCGTATTCAAATTTTCCCATCCTGACATTTGACAGATATGTCTGGACCTTTAAGATCTTTATCCCAACACTTAATAGACGATAATAAAAATTAAAAATAAACGAGACAAAGCTTTACGTCGGTTTTTGTTTCTGTAAGTTTCTACATGAGATAGATATAGAATGAGGGAGAAAGATGTAAATTGTTATCTGTCAAAATGTCAAGATGGGAATATTTGAATACGCGGTAACGCGGTCATGACAAGTTTAGCCATGATATTTCATCTGGACGCTGTGGATGAAGAAATTAATACGATTGTAAGAAACAATCTTTCTTATATCATCTTTTAATACATACTTTATTTGAGCCGTAGAATTACAAAATCCGCTCTGGACATTTTTATTTTTTATTATCGTCTATTAAGTGTTGGGATAAAGATCTTAAAGATCCAGACATTGTTATTTTCAGAATACGGATGAATGTCCTAGTAAATAAGAGACTCGGTTTGGAAACAATTTTTAAAAAATATTAAAAAACAACGTCTTTTGTAAAAAATACGTTTGGTTTACTAGGGGATTTAATCATGCAAGAAAAAATAATTTAACTGCATTGTATATGAGTTTAAAATATATGCAAGGGGGGACACACTCGTTCTTCCTACATAGTCCTCCCCCTCGCATAAAGAAGTGGTTTAGTTTTAGTTTAACTCTGTGGTTGTAATCTTATTTCCTGGATTACCTTCCTATATAAAAAATGTACGCATTTTCTATAGATGTGAGATGGTTTGCTGTTACCAATATTAAAAAACGCCAAGTAAGTTAGATTTTTGTTTTTTTTTCTTCAAAATAGGCACGTACACGTCGCATCAATATTCTTACTATTTTTCTAACTAACTAAAGCTATGAATAACAGAACCAACTTGGTGTGAAGGGGTCGAACCTTCGACCACTTGGTTATCTGGCCAGCACAACCCCAAAATACTTTTGTACCTTGACATGCCATATGGCATTTGACGCGTACTGCGTACTGCGAGTGGCTGAAAATCAAAACCTGCCTAACTCCTTAAACTGTGTATTTTATTGGCAAATCAAATAAAAAAGTTTCACGTCCCGTTTATGACTTGAATACGCTGACTTTTAACTAGTAATGGCCCCAGATTGATGCTTGTAGTTGGAGGGGTAAAAAAGCAAAAGGAGCAGTATCAAAATAAAAATTAAAAATGTTTTGAATGCAGTCATCGGGAATTACTAATTTAGGATGAAATGAATTCGAGATTTTATAGGAAATATAGTTCTATCCCTTCCAAAATTATATAACAAATCACTATTAAAAGCAAAGGCAGCACTATCCACTTCAACAATCGACCCCCAAGGATGACACGTGACAAAATGGTCGCTTCATACTAAAATGAGAATTGATGTCGCAGCAAAGACAGCAATATCCGTATTTAAAAGTTTAATATTTATTTATAACCACACGTATATAAAAGGAAAACAGATGTGGCAAATCTTTTTAAAAACTTGTTTCCAATAAGATATCGTAGATTCTAGAAAAATTTCCTGGAGCAGCGATAGATTTCTTGTATTTATGTCAGAAACACCTGTGGGATATTGCTTACTTTGGTTTATATATAATATATATCTATATATATATAATATATATATAGATACAGGTTATTTATTATAATAACCTCGCAGGGATATATGCCTGCCTTGATTACGAGTCGAAACTGTTTCAAGCATATATGGACCTAATATCCAAATTTTTGTTGAATGTTAAGGAGATATGCGACATCAAAGTTTGCATTGTTTGTTCAATATTTCTGACTTATTTTTGTAAAAAAGTGGGACTATAAAATAGAAACTGAAGGTTGTTAGTTTATATAGCTATATATATATAGTTAACTAGTAAAGGATTGATATATAGATAGAGAGGATATATTATAATATAGATATATATATAGATATCAACTATATATAGATATATATATATATTACTTTATTAGGTAAAACTTTTATTTTAAATGCATTATTCAAATTATATTTGTTGGATGGATGGTGTGTCAATAAAAAAAAGAAATAACTCCAGGTGTAAAATAAAACTTTATTTATTCAGATAAAATAGAAGACATAGCAAATAAATAATAAAAATATGCTGATAAAAATGCGCTTTTTACATAAATATTGTTTCGAAATATACGCACTTTACAAAAAATTGTGATCCTGGAATTACATTACAAATATGAAAAATACAATTCTTAATTATTTTCAATAGTAGTGAATTATTGTAATACAAAGGTATACGTAGATACTTATAAAGATAGCCTAATAACAGTTTGTATAAATATTTTTTCTCGTTATTTGTTACTTCAATCCAGATTATTTCGATGGTCGGGCTTTGTAACGAAAAATAAACTATCGCCGAAAAACTTAATTAATAAAATACATCATACGCAAGAACATTATTGTGTAATATATAGTTGTAGGTATATTTGTTAAACTCTAATCAAGCTGCTGTTAACTGTTATATTTCCAGGGAGCTGAAGTTCTCAAACTAGTATTGACAGATACTTCATCTTTTTAGACAAACCGAACAAATTCCAACGTCCAGCTATAAATAGGCATGTATAATATAAATATTATATCGCTAGAACTAAATCGCAGTCTTATAGTTCCATTGATAAATGGTACCTACCTTCAAGGCAAAATGAAATATGACAAATGAATCGGAAATACACGCATCTGATTTATAATAATATGCGTTGCGAAATAGCAACCGATCATTCTGTAGTCGATAACGAACATAGGAACAGTGATGTACATATTCTGGTGGTCAATAGTTCAATAAATATATAACTGGTGCGATTCTAACCTTCACCTTTAAACTACGCGAATCAAATATTTTGGTCGTATTGTCGCAGAGAGCAGCAGACTACTTTCAATCCCAAATAATCGAACCTACGCGGAACCGTCTAAGAAAGGTCTTCTATGTCATCATCAACCTATTAAACTAATAATACTCGTACGCCGAGAATGATAATTCACCACAACGGGCTTGCTGCGCTCTATCTGGAATATAATGCAAGTGCGATGTGCGACGAACCAACCAAGCCAGTAGTGATGGACACCAACTCGTGGATAATACTCGTCACCGGAAATTAAAAGAACCTCTCATGCATACAACTTGGTGCCTCAAGTTCGAGAACTTTTACAACGTTCTCAATTGCCAATTTCCACTCATTCTCAAGGACATCCTCATTCGAATGAGAACTGAAAAAGCACTTTAGTTCTTCATATTGGATATTTTGCGGCGGCAACGCTCGGTCAATCCTTCTGGTCATGTCTGCAGTAGAAAGCTTATCAACCGGTTTTGTCAGTCTCGACACCAGAGCACTGATGGGAGTCGCTACAAAAATACAGCTGGGCAATTCGTAGGCGGCTACACCGAGAACTATTATAATATATGATAAAGGCAATTTTGTAACATCTTCGATGTTTATTCTCGTATTTGTGAACTGTATTATCTATCAACTGTATGTTCATAAACATAGGAACATAATATGCAAGCGGGACGCGCGCACGGAGAACCGCGAAACGTTCGCAAAACGCTCAAAAAATAACTGCAGAGCACATCCATTGTACAGATATCACAGTGAACCGCTCAACGCGGCCGACACAGTCCTCCGGGATACATCACACGCCCGGACCCAGGCACAGGTCCGCGGAGCGGGACGGGGGGGCCCAGGGCTCCGGCCTCCCGGGGGACCCGCCTCACGAGGAGCGCTCCTCGTCCGGGTCCCGCTCCTTGCGCATCAGGGTGCGCTTCAGCTTGTCCATGAGCCTGGTGTGGAACTTCTCGGCGGGCGGCGCGGGGTTGGGCGGCGAGCAGGACAGCGAGCGCGCGGGCCGCGCGGGCCTGGCGGGGCGCCCGGCCCCCATCATGGCGGGCACGCTGCGGTGCGCGGGCGAGCCCAGGGAGCCGCCGCCCGGGGAGCAGACCCCGTTCTCGGACTTGCTCTCGGACACCTTGCGGGACCTGCAGGACTGCGAGTTGGAGCTCTCCGAGGTCCTCCTGGAGCGGTTGCTCTTGTAGATATCCCAGTCGTTCTTCATCACGGGCATCATGAAAGCCATGGCGAGAAGTTTCTCAGTATATAGTATTGCGGAAGACAGCGGTGCTTCGCCGGTATCGATCCGGTCCCCGAATGCAGCGCGCTCGACAAACGAATACTCGATGACGGGAAGGACTCCGTTTTTGAAAAAGCGGTGACTTCCCTGCGAAAAAAGTTTGCGAATAGTAAACACTCCGACTTGAGTTTTGGAAAAACGAATCTTCGACTCGAGCGAGGATCAAAACAGCGGCGCGTCTAGACTGAACGATGTTCACGAGTAGACTGTGACGCGTGGGGGCCTGGCACGCGAATCTATATACGGCGCACGGTACGGTTGTATACCTACACATGCAGACGGATATTACTTACACAGTGCTGCACTCTATGGTGGAACCGTTGAATTATGATAATAGTACACATTTATATATGCAAATAAACGTTTATTTTTAGTTGCGTACTTTGTAATCGTAATGGACACATCGTCATAGTAATTATTTATAATAGAAATCGTCCCAACGCACGCATTACAAAACTGCACCTATTAAACTATTATTTCCCCTAGGATTAAATGCACACTTTATTTAGCCTGTGTTAATTTTAATTATATTATGTATTATTACCAAATTTAACTCTACGAAAGTAATAATATGTAAATATAATATTATATATAGATTATACTTTTTTGGAGCTTTCGAGGACGAGAAATAAGACAAAAAGATAAGTTCTGCGAATTTCCGAACGACTGTTAAATCGATTATACAATCAACGAAATTGCATATATCGATAAGTTAAGATTTATAAAAACGTGCTCGTCATTGTGTTGTTAATAATAAATACTAATTTGAAAAGTTATATATCATTCAATTCCGTGTACCTACCGCCATACATCCGATTTATCATTTTTGAGTGACATCTATTGTCCAATAGAAACAAGAATGCATGATGAAAAAAATATAAATTAAATAAAAATATTACTGAGTTAAAGTTCTTGTAAATTTCAGCATTTTTCAACCATACAACCAATATTTTAGTTAATTAATATTTATTGCGATGTATAATACCTACCTTCATCAATATATATGTATATATTAGGTCCTTACATATGAAATTGACGTTTAGTATGGGAGGAACATAAAGTCGATTTTTTTTTATTATAATATATTTATTTAATCAAAGTATGTACCATTGCTATCTATGCACTTTTGCCATCTCATAGGTAGTTCATCGATCCCTTTACTAAAAAAACCATTCGGAAGGGAATCAATAAAATCTTTGAAGGCGGTTTGGACTGCCCCATCGGAGTTGAATTTTTTCCTTTGCAAGAAGTTATCCAAATTTCGAAAAAAATGGTAATCTGTTGGGGCAAGGTCCGGAGAGTACGGTGGATGTCTTAGACATTCCAATTGAAGCTCCTCTAATTTGGTAGCCGTCTGTTGTGCAGTGTGTGGTCTAGCGTTATCATGAAGCAGCAGTGGCCTAGAGCGATTAACCAGCCTCGGTTGTTTAGCAGCTAGCTTTTCCATCATGGTTTGCAGTTGCTGACAATAGACATCTGCCGTAATCGTCTGGCCAGATTTAAGAAAGCTGTAGTGAACGACACCAGCACTAGTCCACCAAACGCTCACAAGTAACTCGCGTTTGTTGATTTGCTTCACTCAATTCGTGAGGTACCCACCTTTCAAGCTTTTTCACCTTACCAATTTGCTTCAAGTGGATTAAAACAGTTTTATCACTAACACCGCAGCCTGCAGCTAACTCGGATGTGGTTTGCGATGGATTCCGCTTCCACAATAGCCTTCAATTCTTCATTATCAACTTTGGTCTCCGGCCGTCCACGGGGCTTGTTCTGCAGGTCGAAATTTCCAGAACGAAAACGTTGGAACCAAAAACGCACTGTGTTTTCTTTTGCGGCACCGTCGCCATACACATCATTAATCCTTCGAGCCGTTTCTGCAGCACTGGTGCCACGGTGGAACTCGTACTCGTAAATAACGCGATATTTCAAGTTTTTCATTTTGTAAACTGAGTGACGCAAAGAAAAAAACAATTGAGGAAAAAACAAATGAATTATAATTTTCAAAACACAAATACATGAGTAAATAGCTGTAAAAATTTGGATTTGGAATTCCTAACCAAAGAGAAGATATTTGAGATCAAATTTGCCATTACGGTAAAACGTCAATTTCATATGTAAGGACCTAATATCTATATTATATATATAATATATATATTATTATATATATATTAATAATATCTAATAAATATCTTAATATATATATATATATATATATGTAACAATTTAAATAAATTTTTATTTTTTAAATTAACCTGTGTATTTTGAAAAAAATTATAGGTGCATACCTACCTACTAAAGATAAAAAACAATACATTTTTATTTTATTTTAATCCAGATCATATTGCAAAATTATAGAACTAAACCAGGTGATTTTTAAGTTCACAGGTGGCAGTAGAGATTCCGTAGGATTATTGTTTTACAGAAAGAAGGAAAATAAAATAAGCCATTCAACTATTCTGCCAATAATTGTGACTATTTAATTAATCAAATCACTACTTTTAAATGCCGGCATTATTATTTTTACTTAACAATTATTACTATTTACTTAACAATTATTACTATTTACTTAACAATTATTATTATTACTTAACAATCGATAGAATATTTCCTCAATTGATTTACTAAGATTTTACGCTCCTTGCTCGTAATATTCCCGATAGTCCCTTATGGTGTATTGTATAACATTTTCCATCGGAATCGAATTCACTTAGGTACTATCCTTGATCAAAAACACACGTGTGAATGTACACGGATAAAACTGAACTCTTGTCTCTCGAAATCTATTAATTATAAAATTTCAAACTCTATTGACATTGAAATAAGGATATTGGATGTAGTGTGAATAAATTTTAATGCATGGCAGTACGGAATTAATCTTTTACCTTGGTAAACTAGTTCTAGTTAAACTGAGATTTTTTATGAGATTATTTTAATCTATTTTTCGTATCCCGGAGATTTTTCAAGGGAGATCTTTTGATTCCCCAGGGCCCCCAAATTTAAGAACCCTAAAGTTGGTTTTATGGTTATGTCCCTTTTATTCTCCATAGGTGGCTCCGCACTAGGCTCTGTGCCTACTATTATTCGGCCGTATTCTGAAAATAGCAATATTGCTATTTCTGTGGAGAGAAAATGGTAAGAAAAATATATAACGCAAGTGTTGACGGTGCCAGAAAGAGAGGGCGACCGCGGAAGACGTGGCACTATCAAATTAACCAGATGCTGGAAGATGGTCCCGTTAGAAGTCTCAACTATCGTCGAGCTTGCATGCGAAGATGTATGAATGTGGATGAGGCGAGAGTTGTATGTCAGGACAGAATAATGAGGCGCTCTACCCTCTCTGCTTACCCCCACGGAATATGGCATCAATCAGAAAGCCCTAAAACATAAATAAACTTTAAGTTATTCACAATTTGTTAATTGTAATTTCAAACCTGTCAAACTTCATTAAATTCGTCAACATTGACGACATTACAATGTTATACAATAACTGTCAAGATACAGAATACGACTAATTATTTATCTACTGTACCTACCATGTACCTACCTACTGTACATACTTCCGTGACTAGTCTCCGAATCAAGTATCATCTATGTAGACATGCCATAAAATAAAAATAATAATTCTACTGAGTATCCTAGCCGCTCGTAATGCTTTGACGTATGATCCGAGCGAACTTCGTGCGTAATATTATTTTGAAAATTGTCAATCCTATTTGTTCAACATGGCGGGTCTCCTCGGTACTCTTCTGCGGAAATCCGCAAGTATTCCTCAAGGAACTGCACTCCTGAAGAATATTCCAGCCGTAAACAATGTGAAGTGAGTTTTGAAGTTTCAACGTATAATTATTCGATGTATCTTACATTTTCGTGACGTTTATGCGGGGATTATGTAATAATTTAGAGGTTATGTCTTGAAGAGTACCCTGTATTTTTCAGCTCCAAGAGGGGCGCCTCCTGGTATCCTGATCCTGAGTTCTACAAGCAGTTCGCCGGGCCCGTCATGTACCCGAACGAGGACACACGAGCTATGATGGTGTTTCCTTTCAATGGTAATAATTTTGACATCCTAAATGAGAGTGCAGTGAGTTTCAAATTGTGTTATAAAATGCTAGACAACTTTAAATTGTATTATATCTGTCAGTTAACTTAAGGGCACATTTTTCCTACAAAATAACGCAATCAATATCAGTTTTACTCTTTCCGAAAGCGCTATGTTTGACATGCTCCGTAGTGTAATGATTAGCGGAATAACTTTTAAACTTTAATAACTTTTAACTATCACATCCAGTTTGTGCACAGAAATTGAAGCATGGTAATTGAAATACTGTTACCAATACATTATCCTGGCAGATCCTCAGTCTTAAAAAACGTCTCTTGGAAAAGGTAGATAAATACGTATATTTGTACCAACCACAAAAAAAACTTGAAATGGAAAAATCACGTAGAAGACACATCTAAGAAACTATGAACACTAATTGGAAAATTCTTTCATTTAAAATACTGTTTTTCAAGGCACCGTATTATTTATATTATAGAATGGTAGACTCAATTATGAACTACGGCTATGGCTACGAGTTGTGGACTGACGTTTCAAACATATTTAGACAAAGTAAAACAACTACAAATTAGGTTAATTAAAACTATCGCAAATAAAAACAAAAAGAAGCGTGACCAACCTGACAACCTATTCAAAATGTGCAAAATCTGATCAAAATAATGAATAAAACACTTGAAATAAAAAACAGATCATTTTTACGGAGACAGGACCAAACAGTACGTAGTTTTAAAACTATTTAACAAACTACCTGACAGACTAAAAAAAGAAATGGGACAAAAAATATAGAAAAATGATTAAATAAGTACTATAATAAACTATAAAAATGATGGTAACTTAATTAGTTTTTTAATATTGTGTTATATTATACTTTAAGGACTATTCAATAATGTAGATTTAACATATAAAATATACTGTAATGTAGTTTTCCATACCAACGGCATATACAGTTTTGCAAGATTAACGGGGTTCCACATAATTTGAAATTTTTTTTTGGGTCCCTCAAATTTTGAATTAACGAGATCTACACTTTATATAGATTATGATTAGTAAACAAAAAAAGTGAGTAAGCTATACTGATTATTTTAGGAATTCAGAAGTTTTAAATATACCAATTTGCAGGGATCTTGGCCCCCGTGGAGAAAGAGATAAGGAACATGTCATTGAATTTTGGGCCACAGCACCCGGCAGCCCACGGAGTGCTACGACTTGTACTCGAGCTGGATGGAGAGGTGAGGTCACCACGAGTGCTGGACCCCAGCTAAAACTATTCATTATTAAGATACCGCACTTAGCTATGAAATGTAAACAATTTTTACTAATATTTCTTTTGATAAAATTTTTTTTTTTTCAAAAATACAGCGTCTCTCACGTAGATGCTAAATAACACTTTATATTTGAGAAAAACCATAATAAAATCACATATTTTATGTTCAAATTCAAGTATATCAATAGTGAAGTAACTAAAAGAAATCAGGTCCCAAAACTAAATGGAAAATAGGGGCCCATACAATAATTATTTTTTATTTTGCAAACAGATATGTATGTACTTACAAAAGTATTGAAATGACTAGTTTTGTAAGGTCCAGATCATAAAGTATAAAATTGTACAGAGATGAACTAAACCCAGTATTTTGGCGGGGGGATTGGGACACAAAATATATTTAAGACACATTTATAATGCAGTTAAAGTATTTATTATATTAGTATTAATAACAAAACACAGTCTATCACAAGCAGAAGAAGAAGAATCACAATTAAATCCCCTAGTAAACAAAATGTGTTTTTTACAGTAGATATTGTTTTTTTAATTTTTTTAAATTTCTTTCCAAAACGAATCTCTTCAAGTAAGAATGTATTTTTGTAAAAAATATTTACTAAGACATATTATACTTTTTAAGAGCATTCAGTTTGACCTTTTCATAATTGTTTTTATGTCAAAATTTACAAGCTCTTAGTAATTTTTTCAAACAAGTCAAACGTAGTGGAGCTAGCCATGGAACCATATACCAAGAAATTTATGTTAGTTCAATTCTATATACATATTTTGATCGTCTGTGGTGCGGATCTTTTGGGCCTCAGTTAGTAATTTTTTTTTTTTAATATTTTAAAACAATATTGGTGGTTCTCAAAATTTTAATACAGTAGAACTTCTTTAATTCGAAATTCAAGGTACCCAAAAAACATTTGAATTATGCGGAACCTTGTTAATTCTGAATTTAAGGTAAGAAAAAAAAATCATAAAACTCATGAATTAATCCTTTAATTCTTTGAAAATTTTGTCAGTATTTTTGCATATTTCAAGAAACCATTTTGAAAACGCAATATTTATTTTGCTAATACAAAGATCGCGACATTTCTATTACTAAAATACCCGATATTAACATATTTGTTATCTTCACTTGCGAAAAAAATTTAAATATTTTATCAAATTATAAAAAAATTTGGATTATTTTATTTGAACTAAAATGTATTGATTTATGGCGCTAGGAATTAAAAATTATTTCGAATTACCGGGGTTTATCTACCATGAAACTAGCATTTTGAGACTTGCGGGTTTTAAAAATTTTGAATTAATGGGGTTTTACTGTATAAAGTAATTTCTAACAAATTTTGAATCCATAATATAGTCAGCTCGAAAGTCAGAACATGTTTCCGTTTTGGGATTGTATGTCTGCTGTAAATATTTATATGTATAAGATATTCACACTTGCAGACAGTGAGGCGTGCGGACCCGCACATCGGGTTGCTGCACCGAGGCACGGAAAAACTAATCGAGTACAAGACGTACACACAAGCTCTGCCGTACTTCGATCGTCTGGACTATGTATCCATGATGTGCAACGAGCAGTGCTACAGCTTGGCTGTGGAGAAGCTGCTCAACATTGATGTCCCAATAAGAGCCAAGTACCTCAGGAGTGAGTTTCAATCTGTGCATTTGGGCATTTTTAATGCGTTAAATGACATCATATCTGTATAATGTTTTCATTATTAGTTTTTTAAATGTCATTTCAAATCTGAATTCATTCCATCTAAACATTTTTTTGCTCCCTGAGATGTTTCTGAGATTAATAGAACAATCCTGTCACTATTCAAGGAAATTTCTCTGGAGTGTCTATGAAACCTAAATTTTATTAGAATTAAGTTTTTAAAAACATTTGCCATTTCAGTTTTACTTTTATACAGTGTGTCCGGTGCCCGGTGTCAGAGTATTTACATGTGGATTCCTGCCCTGATAATGAGTCAAAAATGTTCAAGCAACCGTGACCTAATATCAATAATTATGGAGATATGTTTGCATTTTTTTAAATGTTTGTTACTTATTTTTTGCGAAAAGTTGAACTATCATTACAATGTCATTACTATCATTACATTACAACTATCAATATCAACGTTTTGCAAAAAATAAGTTTGAGATATTGAAAAAAAATGCAAACTTTGATACTACACATCTCCATAACTATCAATATTAGGTCATGGTTGCTTGAACATTTTCGACTCATTATCATGGCAGGAATTCACCTGCAAAGTCTCCAACATTGGTCACCCGACATATTATATATCTATACGTATATAAATAAATATATTTTAAATTTTTAATGTGGATATTGCTGTATTTGCTGCCAAAAGTGGACATTGATTCAAATAATTGTATATAGTTATGTTTCCTATGATGTCTATCAAAGCAAAATCGATCAGCCTAAAATCGACATCAACTTTCATTTTAGTATGTAGCGGGCAATTTGTCGCATGACGCATCCTTGAGGTTTGATTGATTGAAGTGGACATTGCTTTTAATAGTGATTGTGTAAATATGATTTCGGAAGGGATAGAGCTATATTTCCCATAAAATCTCAAATTGAGTACATTCTAAATTAGTAATCCTCGGTGACTGACTTCAAAACATTTTTTTGATATTATTATTATTATTATTATTCATAATGAGCAGGCAGTTTAAGCTGATAGGCCCATATCACTGTCTTTCATTTGAATATCCAGCCTATTCTTAAACTGATTGACACTGGCTGCAGACACAACGCCCTCAGGCAAACTGTTCCACATATTGACCACTCTATTGCTTAATGCATGCTTTCTTGGGTTACACGAGAACCGAGACTTGTTCAACTTCAGGTGATGTCCTCGAAGGCCCACATTAGTGTTAAATGCAAACATATCTGTCATATTAGGAATATTGTAGTAGTAGTAGGAATATAGTGATTGAATGTGGTGGCGTTTACTATGTGGAAATACATTTTAACAGTTATGAATAGAACATTATTTTTGTTTTTTGAGTATCACAGAACATGTTTCAGAAACCTCCGTTTCCATCTTCAGGTGAGTTGAGACCGAAGCGTGTGGGAGTGGATGTCTGGTGTATGAGGTTGTGGGTTCAGCAGGAGAGAGGGAGCATTGTGAGAAGGGGTGAAGTGAAGGGTTGTATTTGATTATTGATGATGTTATTTGTTGTGTTTAGGTTTTTATGAATTTCAAGAGTCTCTAAATTATTTTATTTTAGGCCGTATATCTGTTTATATAGGATATGTGTATTTATATTGTTGAACGTGTGGTTATTTTTCATAATATGGTTAGAAAATTATGAAAATTTATTATTAATAACGCATTTTATGTTCTTTGAATCTAATTTCTATTGATCTACCTGTCTGATCTATATATACAGTGAAACTCTCTTAATACGTTTTTCAGGGGACCAGCAAATAAAAACTTATTAGGCATGAAAATATATTAACAGTGATTTCAATATCCTCCTACATTACCTATACGTAGGTATCTTGACATCTAAATTTGCATTTTAATTCCATTTTTGTTTATATTATGACAATCAAAGGATATTAAAAAATATATTTAAGAAAATTTATTTACATATTCCATATCGCATTCCCCACATTCTAGTTTATAAACCCCACTGCAGCATAATTTTTTAACATTCTTCGACCTATTATTTTTAAATTATATTATTTTTTATTTTAACATATTATTTTTGAATTGATAATCTAAGCATTTATAAATAAAGTCATTTTCTGAATAATATATGTAGAATGTGTATCATTTTGCACAAAAGCCATTATGCATTTCTTTCTCCACAGCCATGTTTGCGGAGTTAACACGCCTTCTGAACCATATCATGGCAGTTGGCACACATGCCCTGGACATTGGAGCTATGACCCCCTTCTTCTGGCTGTTTGAGGAGCGTGAGAAAATGATGGAGTTCTACGAACGAGCCTCCGGAGCCAGGATGCACGCTGCCTATATTAGGCCAGGTGGCGTTGCTCTGGTTCGTCTTCTTTCACTTAATGAATACGTGTTTTTGTGCGGTTCTTCAACCATTTTAGAATGATTTGGCTACTTTCATAGCTATTTTTTTATTATTAAAAATAAACACTCGCATTATAATGCTTTTGTGTACAGTAACTCAACTCTGTTAATTCAAACCCATTTGATTTGAAATTCAATTTTTTGAATTTTAATTTTTTCAAACACTACAATACCCAAATTGTCTTTCATTCCTGATCAGCCCCGTTAATTCAAAACCTTGGTAATTTGTATTTTGAGGTAATTTTTAAACCCTCGCTTCATAAATCAGTACATTTTAAGTTACATAATTAGAAATGTTATAATAAGATATAAAAAATTAACAATGCACATGGCTTTTTGATCGCACACGTGTGGAGTATCCTTGATGTTTTTCTGTTTGGTGTGGAATCTACTGTATCTGCACATATTTTGTCACGACCCCTAAAATTGGTAAATTCTGTGTAAACTTTTTTCATAACAACTTACTAAGTTGTATGAAAATATTTCAACGCGTCTGGTAGACACAGAACCTGATTATAGTATAATTTTAGATTTTTGGAAATTTTTTATTACTCCCTTTCGTAGCGCCGCTCGACTGAAGCCCAACGCGTAGGTTAAGCGCCAAACCAGTTTCCACTAGTAAATGAGAATGGGAGTATAATAAAAACTTGGTTTTTATTGGTTACTTTTTTTATCCTTAGGACATACCATTGGGTTTGATGGATGACATTTGGGAATTCTCATCCAAGTTTGCCGAACGTCTGGATGAGCTTGAAGACGTACTCACAACCAACCGCCTTTGGGTGCAGAGAACCAAGGACATTGGAGTGGTCTCGGCTGAAGATGCACTCAATTACGGATTCAGGTAAAATGAACTAAAAATTATATCATTATAATTTTTTTCTTTTACAGCGATTTATTTAATGTGACACTATGACAGATGGTGCTTGAGAAAGAGGAAATTTTAATAGTAAAAGGTTAATTTTAGGAACTTGTAGAAGAGTTTGTGTACAGGGAATTGGGTATCGGGCAGGAACGGAATTGTTGAGAAAGATACTGAAAGGAATGTGACCACAGATAAGAGAACATTGCTTGGAATGCAATAACTGCTGATAGAATCTTGACATGAGCAAAATTACTGGTGAATAATGATAACAACGTCTCGTTGCCGACACTGATGTATAGAAGCGAAGCCTAGAAGAACAAGGAAGATTTACAATATGAGTATCATACCAGAAACAGAATTAGAGTTGTTTATCAGTACAGTATGGCCTTTATTTTCGCGGCATTTATTTTATTAGCATTTTATTTTAAATAATTATTGACCAGGTGAATATTGTTACAGTGGTGTCATGCTGCGTGGCTCAGGAATCAAGTGGGATCTGCGTAAGACGCAACCTTATGACGCATATGACAAGATGGAGTTTGATGTGCCTATTGGCACTCACGGTGACTGCTACGATAGGTGAGCTATGTATAAAACATGTTATAATCATAAAACTCTTTTGCTTAGTAGTTTAATTGATATTAGCTCGAACACGAGTGGTTCTTTCTAGTAGCAGTGTAATTTTAAAATATCGCAGTAAAGTACAAACGATTCTTGTTTTCATTTACACATTTTGTTATATATAATATCTTCGAAAACGAAACACAATCAAATTTCGGCCATTTAAGAAAATTAATTCAAGGTCTATTTATGTATTTCAAAAGGAGTAAAAATCATCTAGGATTTAGTACAAAAAAGTTTCAAAGATTATTTATGCGGTTTTTCTGCTGGCCGCCAAGTATGAACAATGAACACATTCCATAATAATCAGTATGCCGACATTCGATGAACTGGCGTATGAAAATTATTATGTCAGTGTAATCAATAAATAATTATATTATTGTTTGTTTTTATATAAAAACAAACCCAAGTGTCTAACCTAAAAAAATATCTATATCTAAAAGCAGTGAAACCTACAAATAGATTGTCTTTAAACTCAATTTGCTTAACATTGTACATATATACAGCGTGAGACCTAACCCCTAACCACAGACTTTATCGGCAGTTATATCACACGGTATATTTAGAATTCTCGAAATAGATCAAATTATGGTAAAAGAATCATAGAAATGACAATAGGTATGTCAATGCACTTAGGTATTTTGTTCTAGGAAATGAAACGACAAGTTTTTCGTGAAAGGTTATCTGATGCAGATCTTTATAAATAAATTGTTGCGTTTTTTGACCACCCAAGCAATCCAATTGTTTGTTTTCTAAGAATAGGATTTTTCGTCCACCTAAGCAGTTGAGAATATTTGTATAGTTAAAGTTAAATATGAATGTAAATAATACAAAATGTTTGTATTACCGATGCAGCTCTTGCATAGTGAGGATTATCCAGATAATTATATCCGATCATTGCACTTGAATTTTGACATTTGTCTTGTTTGAGAAAAAAAATATTACCCTATTATATACAACTGTTTTTGTTGGTGAAAATGTAACATTTAGGATAAAGCGAAACCCACAAAACGGGTGGCTAATTTTATTAGACTCGTTGAAAGGATATTACTTTAATTTTTCAGTATGTCAAACAAAGTTTTGTGTTCCAAAAGACATATTTTGAAGGTTATGTGTCGATGAATTGAGTTCTGTTATAAATACTTTTACTACTTAGGTGAGAACGTAAACAAGCGGAAAACGTATTAAGCCTAAAAAAATACCCAATTCATATGGGAAGGGTAAATGGTAAATAAGAAACAAACTGATTTTTACGAACTTTTAAAATAATATTAGTACTATAATATTCACCGCGTAAAAATTTACAATAAATTTAAAAAAAAAATCCATAGCTTTCAGGGAGTCTTCATTCGATTTTGAATAAAAATATTTTTCACTTTGTGTGAAATGTTAACAATTAACCCATTCCAGGCCAGCGTAGAGGATAGACAGCGGCAGGGGCGTGCAGTGGGAACATCGCAGCATGGCTTTTACTTAACCAATTATGTGGAAAAATATCGGAATAGAACATATATTTCGTAATATTTCTATAACAATTGTTATCATAGCATTCATATTTTGATATATCATAAAAATTTGTAGCATAAATATTTGATTTCAATTTTTTTCCAAAATATATGTTTACAAAAAAGTCATGCTTCAATGTTCTCACTGCACGCGCCTGCACGGCGGAGTGGATCCTGAATGCACTCCTTGGGCCCGGAATGGGTTAAGGAGATAAGTGATATGAAAGTTTGCATTCGTTTCAATAATCAAAACGTTAGAGATAAAAAATCTCATTAAAATTTCTGCACAGTTTTAATAATCTTATTTGACTTGTTGATACTCCCAACATTATACAGAATGAAAAAAATGCAAAATTTCATGTCACTTCTCACTTTAACTGATGACATTTCACCCAAAGTGTAAATAATATTTTCTATTGATTAATATCTAAACATTGAAGACTGCTGGAGTTTTAGCTACCAGCTGTAAGACACATTTAGAATAGGGATCATGGTTTTTATGATACCGCAAACCAATGAGAATAGACCCAACTGTGTATGTCTTATCCCAGTCATACATTGCTGATTCACTTCTCCCCTGGCAGGTACTTGTGTCGTGTGGAAGAGATGCGGCAATCCCTCCGCATCATTGACCAGTGCTTGAACCAGATGCCTCCTGGAGATATCAAGACTGATGATGCCAAGTTGTGCCCTCCATCGCGCCAGGAAATGAAGGTAACCTTTATATATGAAAACCATTATGTTATCTATTAACAAGTCAGTTTTCAATATTGGCTGTAAAAATGAATGTGACCTCACCGGGAATCCGAAACACGTAACTCTCCATGTGGGAAACCAGTGTCATGCCCATTGGACTAGGAGAGTCGCTATGTCATTTGACTTATCTGCTTTACGTTGCAGACATCCATGGAGGCGCTGATCCATCACTTCAAGCTGTTCACCCAGGGCTACCAGGTGCCTCCTGGGGCAACCTATACAGCTATTGAGGCCCCTAAGGGCGAGTTTGGGGTCTATCTCGTAGCCGACGGATCCTCTAAACCTTACCGGTGAGTACCATTCACCTACCATAGTATTAATATTGTGACTTTTAGTTCACCAATTTTAATTCAAGAAAATATTTAGTTATATGTATACCTCTTTCCATTTAAGAAAGACAATCGAATTAGTGTAATATGTTTAAGCCGTGCGCATGTGGCGCATTATTTCGTTGTGTTGGTGTTTATATCCGTAAACCACAACCGACACAACAAAGCAATGTGCATCGTACACACAGCTTATACATACTAAAGGTGTCCCAAAATGTACGCAAGATTTGAATTAAATAGAAAACAGTTGTTTTTTTTATTCAGTCAAAGTACATAGGTCAGGGTTATGTATGGAACAGCACATCGGGCAAATGGCCTACACGGCTTTACTGGCACACACGTTTTTTTTTGTCAAAATTTTCCATTTTGACCATTTTGCATAAACGTGGCTGAATTTCGTTTTGCAGCATTGAATCTCCTCCTTCAATAAAGGCATAGACCTTTGACTTCAAATAACCGCATAAGAAGAAATCAAGTGGTGTTAAATCACACGATCTAGGGGGCCAATTCCGATCATGGAAATATCTCATACAATAATTGAATTTTTATGGCATGTGGCAACGTCTTGTTGAAAAATCCTGTCGTCCACATCAATATCATCCAGTTTAGGCAGAAAGAACTGAGTTATCATGTCACAATATCGAGCACCACTAACAATCACTGCTTGACCAGCCTCATTTTCGAAGAAGTTAGGTTATGCCTCCAGCCCAAAATCCGCACCAAACATTGTGCATGCATTTGTTTTTCCATGATCCGAATCCCAAATGCAGCAATTTTGACGATTTAGGAAGTAATCAAGGTGAAAATGAGCATCATAGCTTGAGATGATTTTGCTCGAAAAATCAGAATCCATTTGTTGATGTTCAATAATCCATTCAACAAACTCTCTTCGCTGTGCATTATCATTAGGCTTCAGTTCTTGTGTCAATTGAACTATGTAAGCATGGAGACGCAGATCTTTAGTGAGTATACACTGTAGAGAGCTTCTTGAAATTTACAATTATTATCCACGACGGTGAATTGATGTTCCTGGACTTTCGCCAACACTCTGACGCACTGCTTCGATATTAACATTTGAACGGCTTGTTATTGGATAGCCAGTGGGTTTAGCACCACCAATTGATTCAGTCTTCCTGAATTTTTCAATTGCTCTCTTCATAGTTGACGAAGTTAAATCAATATTCCAACCATTTTTCGTACAAAATAAAATTTGCGAACTATGGCCGCCTAACTTTCATTATTTTTTAAATGTTGTTCAACAAAGAAAAAATGTTGTTTTCTCGTATAGTAATCCATTTTTACTAACTCTAAACTGCCAGATGTCAATACGGTTGCCAACACTTTACCGCACAAACGTCGGCAGATTCAAATCTTACGTAAATTTTGGGACATCCCTTTAATTGGATTATCTTTCTTAAATCGAAAGAGTTCTACATATAACAATTAAACAGGATTTTTTTTAAACAATAATTTTCAAAGTTTTCATTAGAAAAGATGAGATTTTTTCAGTTTATGTATGTTTGGTTACTTTAAGCAAAGTCATTATTATATGTATAAGAAACTATTGTACAATGTCACCATGGCTTTTCAACTTGTAACTTAGAATGCTGAAAAGGATTGGTATCGAAGTCAGGAGTAGAAACTCATGTTATTTGCTATTTACTACATACAGTAAAACCCCATTAATTCGAACCCCGATAATTCGTAATTTGAACTATTTTTTAGCCCATTGCGCCATTTTTAGTTCGCATAATTCGAAATTTTTTGAAATTTTACAAAATTGAAAAAATATTTCAATTTTTTTGCAAGTGAGAACAGCAAATATGTCAATATCGTTGTTTTTCATGTTTTTAAATTTGTCTTTATTTCGATTTTTTTTTAATAACTATGTTTGTATTATTAAAATGTTTAATTTTCTTCGAAAGATGTTATTAGTGACTTATCTTATTATTTTACGTGATTATTGATAATTGTATTTCTAGTAACCGTGGATTGATGGTTTGAGACAGAATCAAAAGTTAAACTCATTTGAAGATTGAAGAAGCATTCCATAAATTCGAGTATAACTAAACATTTTTGATTACGGCCATTCAGACGTGACGGTTTTGGGCTTTTCTGATTCTTTCCAAATTTGTGCAATTCTTCCAATAAACATGTATTTGTATGGTTACAATTGGAAGTTATTTTATTTACCTAATTTGTATTACATTAATATTAGAAAAAATAAATAAAACATTTTTGAGATAAAACTTGACTGCAGCAACATTTTATGATTCGGTATTATTTTGTCTTTGGGTATACTACCATAAATATATAAGCTGATGGTTTCTTGATATTTCCAGTTGCAAGATAAAGGCTCCTGGCTTCGCTCACCTGGCCGCTCTTGAAAAGATTGGTCGCAATTCCATGTTGGCCGACATTGTGGCTATCATTGGCACTCTGGATGTTGTCTTTGGTGAAATTGACCGATAAGGCGAGTCATTGAAACCCCAACGTCACCGGTCCCACTCGCAACCTTATACCATATAATTTGTCATTCGTATTAAAATTATTGTTAGCGGATTTGACTTTCATAACACTTTCACTTATAAAATATATCAAAATAAAATATTTTATCCTTTGCTCTTGAAGTCCCTACAGCCTCACGTAATGTCAGACATAAAACATTTGTCTGTAGTAAATATGGACATTTTGTAGCACATTCACATTTCATTTTTCAAAGAAACTTTATCCAGCTGGAATTTAGAATTTTTTTATTGTAAATATATTATATTTTTAGAATATAAGCTAAATAATAAATGGTTATTTATATTATCATTTTTATTTATTATCCACTAAATTTTACTAATCTCATAACAAAACATTTAGTGCATTCTACAAGATACTAGTAATGGAATATAATGTAAAGTAAAAACAATAGAACCCTGTTATTTTTTAAATTTGGCATAATTCAAATTATTCATATCGATCGTCCAGTTCTTTAGTCAGACATCTCCGAAAAATCGAAATTTGAGTTGAATATGCAGTTTTTTGTAAAAATGTGCTGATTCAACACTCAGATAACTCATAAATGCAACCAAAATAATTATAATAAAGATAAACTTTTAAAGAATTAAACTAAATCTTGATGTCTGGGTCATTAGTAATATATTTCAAAATGTCCTAGTGTGCCAGACCGTTTGCCTCCTGGTGTTATTTTATAGCACTAAATCAAAAATATCAATGGTCAACCTAAATCTTTGACCTACATTTGGGAAAAAATTCCACCACCAATATAAACGGAGAATGAGTAATGTGAAATAATGTATAAAAAAAAGTGTTACTCAAAATAATCCCTGCATTACAAAATGTTCTTCATATTATGTTCTCTAAATTATGAGAATGATCTACTTAGTCCTGCCATAAATACTGTTACACAAATTCCATGAACTAAAAATTAAAACAATTTGGGGAAATCCTCTGAAAATTTATATAGGCATTCACCACTCCTAGAAAAGAAACATAAAAAAGGTGTTCGACAAGGTGATACAATCTCACCTAAACTCTTCACGTTAGCCTTAGAAGATCTATTTGAGATGCTGAATTGGAATAACAAAGGTGTGACGATAGGTGGCACATACTTAAGTCACCTAAGATTTGCTGACGACATAGTAGTTGTAAGTAAAAACATTAAAGAAACATTAAAAACATTAAAGATCTAATAACACTAAACATCAAAGAACTACGAGGATTCGAGCAAAGTTGGTCTTAAGATGAATATAAAGAAAACAAAAATTATGAGTCCAGAATACAAAATCATCACCATCAGTGAATGGAATGGACACCCACCACATTCCCAGGACCGTTTTATGAGCGAAAGCTCCCATATCGGTCCTACTCATACGTCGCCAGGTTGACAATTTTTTTGCTGATGGCCTTTCCTGTGCGGCATCATGCTAGGGGCTAACCTAACCCCCACCGATATATTCTATGTACAAATCTATACCGTTTGACAGTTCTGACCCAAATTTTGCATACATATTCTTTAGGACCCAGCGGAAAACATAAGTCACATTCATCCTCTCTTTTACTTAACTCCTCCCCCTGATATATATTTAAAAATCTGTGGAATTCATACCACAATGCAGAAAACCACCAATCTAGGCCACACACCCACATTGGCCAAGAATACCACATACGCAAATCGGGGCACGAGCAAGACACGCGCGGATGGCAGGACACTGCACCATCAGCATTTCGGACAATTTCTTCACACTCACACAGAAGACTCCTTTGTTCGTAAATTATATAAAAAGAAGCACACGCCGTAGGCGAGCATGTCAGTCTGTCACCTACTTCCGGCCGCGGCCGGAGGCTGTGGCCCTTAGAGTATCTATCATTGTCTTTCTAATCATACTCATGTATATTAGGTCCTTACATATGAAATTGGCGTTTAGTATGGGAGGAACATAAAGCCGATTTTTTTTTATTATAATATATTTATTTAATCAAAGTATGTACCATTGCTATCTATGCACTTTTGCCATCTCATAGGTAGTTCATTCGGACGGGAATCAATAAAATCTTTGAAGGCGGTTTGGACTGCCCCATCGGAGTTGAATTTTTTCCTTTGCAAGAAGTTATCCAAATTTCGAAAAAAATGGTAATCTGTTGGGGCAAGGTCCGGAGAGTACGGTGGATGTCTTAGACATTCCAATTGAAGCTCCTCTAATTTGGTAGCCGTCTGTTGTGCAGTGTGTGGTCTAGCGTTATCATGAAGCAGCAGCGGCCTAGAGCGATTAACCAGCCTCGGTTGTTTAGCAGCTAGCTTTTCCATCATGGTTTGCAGTTGCTGACAATAGACATCTGCCGTAATCGTCTGGCCAGATTTAAGAAAGCTGTAGTGAACGACACCAGCACTATTCCACCAAACGCTCACAAGTAACTTTTTTGGAGTCAATTTTCGCTTGGGGCATGGTTTGGTTGGTTCGGCAGGGTTCAGCCATTGCGATGAGCGCTTCCGATTATCGTACAGGATCCACTTTTCATCACAGGTAATGATTCGATTTAAAATCCCTTCATTATTGTGCCGGTTGAGTAATGCAACGCAGCAGTCCACGCGCGTTTGTTGATTTGCTTCACTCAATTCGTGGGGTACCCACCTTTCAAGCTTTTTCACCTTACCAATTTGCTTCAAGTGGATTAAAACAGTTTTATCACTAACACCGCAGCCTGCAGCTAACTCGGATGTGGTTTGCGATGTATCCGCTTCCACAATAGCCTTCAATTCTTCATTATCAACTTTGGTCTCCGGCCGTCCACGGGGCTTGTTCTGCAGGTCGAAATTTCCAGAACGAAAACGTTGGAACCAAAAACGCACTGTGTTTTCTTTTGCGGCACCGTCGCCATACACATCATTAATCCTTCGAACCGTTTCTGCAGCGCTGGTGCCACGGTGGAACTCGTACTCGTAAATAACGCGATATTTCAAGTTTTTCATTTTGTAAACTGAGTGACGCAAAGAGAAAAACAATTGAGGAAAAAACAAATGAATTATGATTTTCAAAACACAAATACATGAGTAAATAGCTGTATAAATTTGGATTTGGAATTCCTAACCAAAGAGAAGATATTTGAGATCAAATTTTCCAGTACGGCAAAACGCCAATTTCATATGTCAGGACCTAATATTTTGTACTTGTTTTATCGATATAATAAATCATCAAATATTCTGTGCCTTTGGAGTTTTTCTGTCGCATGACGGTGGTGACCCGAAAAAGCAATTGCTCCTTACCTAAAACTCTTATCTCTAAAACCCCCAAAAATCTATACTTTAAACTGTAATACTTTTAAGTCCAAATTATCAAATGTTGATAATTTGGAATCCCTCCCCCCCAATATTGCTTGCCCAACGTAACTTGGCGTGCGGCGAATTTTTAACTAAAACCCGCCCCGCCCGCACCCGGCGGTAACCCCTCGCCCTGTCATTTAGTTCAATTTTGTATTTGGTCGGGAGCTGTGACATCCTGATTTCCAATATACACTGAATTATTATGTCCAAAACATCCTAAACAGTCCGGGATGGTGCAAAAACAATTGCCAATGAAGTATTAAAGTTTTGCGAAGCTGAAAAAGCGAATAATGGACCGATATTACCGTCTGACAGTTTGACAGATAGAACGGCCGCCATTACTGCATGGTTTCTTTGGTGCTGCCCGACCAAATTTCTGTATTTATTACGACACCGGTCACCGGACATTCTGTACATTATGTATTGTGTAATAAATTTACACCCTGACAACTTCTGTTAGGTGACAAGGACGCCCTCCCTCGCACGCCAAGTTATAGTAGTACGTCTATAATCTTCCTTACTCTACCACAACCTTATAAATTTTAAATTAAAAAGAATGCTGTTCGACCTGAGGCTATCCGGAGTGACTCTCCCCTGTCTATATAGATTATAATGGTTTGAAACGCAACGACAGAGGTTCACTTCGCATTCTAAATTTAAAACATCGACAATGTAAATTTTTACGCATCGCATTCCTTTTTTTGAAAAAAATATAATAAAAATTAAAAATCTCGCTGTCACATTGTAATGTGTATATTTACGCTAATTTTGAATTAACCGCTGTGTTTTGATTCGATCGTGTAATATCACTATATATTATATCGCTATATAATATATAATGAATCTTCACCGCATCTACGAGTGCAAGATATAACAGCGCGCGTATTGGAATTTTCTAAACAAAATACACTATCGCACGGGAGGAACGCCGCAGTTTTGTGCAAGGAGATCCAGGATCCAGCCATGTGGTAAGTCAATAGATGTTATTCTTGGGTCTGACTTTTATCCCGATTGACTTGTTTTAAACACGACTATTCTTTGCACAGACAATTTATCTCCCTGGAGCTGTGCCTATTTACACGGCATAGCTCCAATAACCACCCTATATCATTCAGTATAGTTATTAATTACTGTTGGGTGGAATGCAGAGAAGTCAAGTTTATTGTAGCCGCAATGGGCAATGTTAGAGGGATATTAATATTTCGTTTCATTTCAGTAGACCTTCTCTTATTCGGGTATAAACAACAACAAAACAAAATAATGTGCATCGTATGCACGGCTTATATACAAATTCGATTCTCTTTCTTAAATGGAAAGAGGTATACCAAATCGGCGCTTATTTGACAAATGACATGTAATTGCTTGATACATACAAATAAATATAGGATAAATGTAGCAAGCCTCTGGGCCACAACCTACCTCACTAGATGTTAAGTTGGATTTTCAAGGAGGAGGGCAGGCGTCAATATAGATACGCGTAGGTAACTTTTAAGCGATGTATATTCTCTTATAAACCTAGACTGTACCTAAGGCCTGCCGAATTTCAAGTGCCGTCGCGGCCGTCCGCTGCCGGTGACGCACCGGTCCCGCGCGTCCCCTCCACGCCTGCCGCTGCGCGCGCATCTCCCGTGCGCGCGCGGGAGATTTATCTTCTTACACCTTTCCCCCCCTGAGGATGGAGTTAACTAGCTACATAAGTACATACACTTTACCTAACACAAACACTTTTTTTTTTCTTTTTTTAGCTACATATTTAATTTACAATTCCATATCTTTATTTTTGAAAATATAATAATTTAAATAATGTGATCCGCTGCGCTCCGCTGTGGTACCTCCTCTCTCTCCTCCCCCCGCTCTCGAGACGTTTGCCCCCTCGGCCTCAGTCTGCCTCTCCAAGGGTAGGACCTGAAACAAGGCGACACCTTCCTATTATATCTTCTCAGCACAGCTGAGAGATCCATGTCTGAAACCTCCAGTTCCTGGTTATCAGACACGCAATCTCTAACAACAGAAGTACCATGCTCAACAGAATACCATTTTCTCAGTTGGACCAAATGTCTCTTCCAAATCTGCTTTGTGACTTCCATTTTGACCCAATAAATTTTACTCCCCTTTTTACTTATAATTTCTCCTGGAACCCATAATTTATTATCTCTTAGTCTGAAATCCCTGACCCACACTCTACCTCCCACATTAAACGAAAATGTTTCTTTTCCCCCAAAATATTTTTTCTGACTTTCTTGATTTTCTAAAACTTTGTTTTTAATCTGTTGAGAATTTTACGTTATAATTTCTGACACCTCCTTATCTGGTTTCAAAGCATCAAAAATTGACCTGATTTTTCTTCCCATCAGCATAACTGCTGGTTCCACACCCATTGTAGCATGAATAGAATTTCGGTAGTCTGTTAGGAAATTGCATAACTTTGTTTCATAATCCCTCGGATATCCATTCCCCCTCAATATTTTTTTTAGAAAATCTTTACATGTTTTGACCCCGTTTTCTGCTTGCCCGTTACTTTGCGGATGATATACCGGAGATGTGATCAACTTTATCCCATTTTCCCTACAAAAAATCTTTAAACTCCATTGATACGAAACACGTGGCAATATCACTCACCAGTGTTTTTGGAAATCCGAATTGTGAAAACAATCTTCTTAGAATTTGAATATTCTCCCCCGAAGCAAAAGATTTCACTTCTACGCAATCTAACCATTTTGAAGTTGAATCGACGATAATTAAAAAATTCCTACTACCCAAATTCCCATGATCGATATGTATCCTGGTCCATACTGATTCTTCGAAAGGCCGTACTGTTAACTCACTTTTATGCGCCTCCCTCATGGTTTGTTGACATTCCACACATGCCTGTGTTAACGCTTCTATATCCCTATTGATTCTGAGCCACCAGACATACGTACCCGCTAAACTCCTAGTTTTCACCGCCCCTAAATGAGATCGATGTAATAACGTTAACACCTTGTCTCTAAGACTTACCGGCACAATCACTCTATGTTGATATAAAATGCACCCCTTTACTAGAGATAACTCATGTCTTATATCCCAAAAAATCTTTATTTCCCGATCTTTCTTACTCGAATTCGGCCATCCTAATTTTAAATATTTTTTTATCTCTCTTAACCTCTCATCTTTTTCCGTTTCCGCCCCAATTACTTCTAAATTTATACCTATAGGATTAGTCCCTTGAAAAAAATTAACATAACTAATTTCCTCGTCTGCTATTTCCGAACATGGGACACCTACTCAAAAAGTCTGAGACATTATTATTCGAGTTTACGTATTCAATTTTGAAGTTAAACCCTGATAAAATCACTGCATACCTCTGTAACCTTGACGCTGCAATTTTCGGAATCTAATTTTTATCTCCAAAAATCCTAACTAATGGTTGATTATCAACTGATAATATGAACTCTCTTCCGAACAAATACTGATAAAATTTCTTTACCCCATAAATAATAGCAGTGGCTTCCAGATCTAAGATGCTGTAATTCTTCTCAGCTGATGTTAACGTCCTACTCGCAAATGCGATGGGCCTCTCTGTATTATTTCCGTATCTGTGTAATAAAGTCGCCCCAATGCCCGACAAACTTGCGTCGGTAACTAATTTGACAGTTACATCCGGATCAAAATGAGCCAATACTCGATTTGAAACTAACGCCTTTTTGATGTTATTAAAAACTTCTTCATGTTCTTTTTCCCAACTAAACGTAACCCCTTCCTTTAATAAGGAATATAAAGGCTGTAATACACCGGACATATTTGGTAAAAATGATCTGTAAAAATTAACCATTCCCAAAAAACTACGTAATTGACTCGCGTCCTTTGGAGGCGGTGCCTTCGTAATGCTATCCATGTTTCGTGTGCACGGCTTGATCCCATCTGCGTTAATAATATTAGGTCCTTACATATGAAATTGGCGTTTAGTATGGGAGGAACATAAAGCCGATTTTTTTTTATTATAATATATTTATTTAATCAAAGTATGTACCATTGCTATCTATGCACTTTTGCCATCTCATAGGTAGTTCATCGATCCCTTTACTAAAAAAAACCATTCGGACGGGAATCAATAAAATCTTTGAAGGCGGTTTGGACTGCCCCATCAGAGTTGAATTTTTTCCTTTGCAAGAAGTTATCCAAATTTCGAAAAAAATGGTAATCTGTTGGGGCAAGGTCCGGAGAGTACGGTGGATGTCTTAGACATTCCAATTGAAGCTCCTCTAATTTGGTAGCCGTCTGTTGTGCAGTGTGTGGTCTAGCGTTATCATGAAGCAGCAGTGGCCTAGAGCGATTAACCAGCCTCGGTTGTTTAGCAGCTAGCTTTTCCATCATGGTTTGCAGTTGCTGACAATAGACATCTGCCGTAATCGTCTGGCCAGATTTAAGAAAGCTGTAGTGAACGACACCAGCACTAGTCCACCAAACGCTCACAAGTAACTTTTTTGGAGTCAATTTTCGCTTGGGGCATGGTTTGGCTGGTTCGGCAGGGTTCAGCCATTGCGATGAGCGCTTCCGATTATCGTACAGGATCCACTTTTCATCACAGGTAATGATTCGATTTAAAATCCCTTCATTATTGTGCCGGTTGAGTAATGCAACGCAGCAGTCAACGCGCGTTTGTTGATTTGCTTCACTCAATTCGTGAGGTACCCACCTTTCAAGCTTTTTCACCTTACCAATTTGCTTCAAGTGGATTAAAACAGTTTTATCACTAACACCGCAGCCTGCAGCTAACTCGGATGTGGTTTGCGATGGATCCGCTTCCACAATAGCCTTCAATTCTTCATTATCAACTTTGGTCTCCGGCCGTCCACGGGGCTTGTTCTGCAGGTCGAAATTTCCAGAACGAAAACGTTGGAACCAAAAACGCACTGTGTTTTCTTTTGCGGCACCGTCGCCATACACATCATTAATCCTTCGAGCCGTTTCTGCAGCACTGGTGCCACGGTGGAACTCGTACTCGTAAATAACGCGATATTTCAAGTTTTTCATTTTGTAAACTGAGTGACGCAAAGAAAAAAACAATTGAGGAAAAAACAAATGAATTATAATTTTCAAAACACAAATACATGAGTAAATAGCTGTATAAATTTGGATTTGGAATTCCTAACCAAAGAGAAGATATTTGAGATCAAATTTGCCAGTACGGCAAAATGCCAATTTCATATGTAAGGACCTAATATAACCTAAGAAGTTAATTTCCCTTACGTTAAACTCGCATTTTTCTAGATTGACCGTTAAGTTATATTCTTTTAGCCTCCGTAAAACTGCTCGTAAATTTTGCTTTAAATCTGTTTTATCCGTTCCCGCTACGATTACGTCATCTAAATAATATGCCGTATACTTTAGTCCGCCTAAGACACTACTGATTACCTTTGCAAAAATTGCTTGAGCTGGAGCCAGCCCAAAAACTAATCGTTTAAATCTATATAATCCCATATGTGTATTTATAGTCGTGAAATCTCTTGACGTTTCCCCCAACACAATTTGATTATACGCTTGCTTTAAATCTAACTTAGCGTAAATCTTACCCTTGGTTAATTTTGATAAAACTTCTATTCGTGGCAATGGATACCTATCCACCAATAGCTGTGGATTTAGAGTCGTCTTATAATCCCCGCATAACCTAATAGACCCGTCTTTTTTTATCACTGGAACGATTGCACTTGCAAATTCGCTACAGGAAACCGGTTCTAGAATGTCCTCCCTCACTAACCTGTTTATTTCCGCTTCGATCTTATCTTTTAACGCGAACGGAACTGTTCTACTGTTTCTAAATTTCGGGATTGCATCTTGTTTTACCCGTAAATGTACTTCATATTTATTGAATTTACCTAACGCTCCGCTAAAAACTTCCGGAAACTCCTTCTGCAATGATTCCTTAATTTCCGGATCTGCAATCCGGCAAATTCTCGAAAAACCGATCTTAAATTTTTGCATAAAATCTCGCCCCAAAACGCTAATCGATGCATTCTTAACTATTAAAAATTCAATAAATTGACTGCCTTCATTCCATATAACCTCAAGGTTTAAAACGCCTCTTACCTCTAATGTCCTATTATCGAAAGCCTTAACAATACCCGAATGTTGTTCCAAATTGATATGATTAAAATTACTTAAATAAACTTCTTCTATTAATACGGAACATGACGCTCCCGAATCGACTAATAAACTCATTACAACATTATTAACTTTAACCGACAACATTAAATTATCAATGGTACCTACATGATGTTGCAATTTTTCTGACTGACTACTTGTAGGTATATCTTGCAAGACATTTACTCTTTTTTTGTTACCTGCTCCTTTACACATCTTCGGAATATGCCCCTTCAATCGACAAATCTTACATATATTATTCTTAAATTTACAAAATTTTATTAAATGGTTTTCTCCACACGCAAAACATTCCAACTTAAACGGTTTCGCAACTTGATTCGTCTTTACCATATTCCGTGACGCACTTGCGTTACCTCCATACCTATTATTAATATTTGAAAACGCGCGGACTTCAAAATTCTTATTACCAAAATCTAATTTTTCATTCTGCAATTGATCCATACATTCAGCGATTTTTACTGCATTCTCAAAATTTAATTTCTCCCCTTCAAGAAATAATTTTTCTATCATTTTATCCGCTCGTATTCCCAATACAAAAAAATCAAATACAAATACAAATTTAAACTGTTACCGAAATTACAATTTGTAGCAAGTTTTTTTACCCGTATCGCAAAATCTTTAACTGTCTCGCCTTCTTTCTGCTTGACATTATAAAATGACGCTCGTTCTGAAAAAAAATGATTTTACGGAAATGCAATAATCCTCTAATTTTTTTAATAAATCCTTTAATTTAACATCTGTGACTTTGGATGGCATGCACAGGTTTACCAATACTTCAAAAACATCTTCTTTAAGAGCATTAAATAATACTGCTTTCTGTTTTTCATCTGACGAAAATTTGTCATCATGTAATAGTAGGTATTGCTGGAATTTTATGGCAAAGATCTCCCAGTTGTCCCCAAGACCAAAAGGAATTAGTCCCCCTGATTCCACCTCACCCTGAAGGAGTAAGAAAAGCAAACAGAGAAAAAAAAATTATCTCGAGAGTGCCAAGAGAAGTGAGAAAAGGTACTTAGCTCTGTCCCGCTGAAGAATCCCTTTCCGCTCTCTCCGAACTGCTACTCTCGCCCTGGTCCCGACTGTCCAGTACACCTGTCTGGTCCACGTCCCGATTCTCCACCTCAGACGATGGTCCCCCTCAGCACCCTGGTCCGCGTCCAGATGTCCACTGCTCCACTCGGCTGCTTGTACCGCACCCGGCTCCACTCCGCTGCTTCTCTACGCCTCCAATCCTCTTCTTCGATCGGACGCTCCGCCTGGCTCCCACCGTCTTCTTGTGGCTTGGATCTGTTCCCATCCAACCTTCTCTTCATGCAGTCCCAGTACCTCGGGAACTCCGACTCGAACTCTTCCTTCCGACCCGCAACAATATTTTTTTCTCGAAGATTCCTTTATCCGGAATCTTCTGGAACCAAAAAAAAAAATCTTGTTCTCGTCGAGAACGCGATTCGTCTCGCCGGCTGCACCAGTTGTTAAGTTGGGTTTTCAAGGAAGAGGGCAGGCGTCAATATAGTTATGCGTAGGTAACTTTTAAGCGATGTATATTCTCTTATAAACCTAGACTGTACCTAAGGCCTGCCGAATTTCAAGTGCCGTCGCGGCCGTCCGCTGCCGGTGACGCACCGGTCCCGCGCGCGCGCGGGAGATTTACCTTCTTACACTAGATACATAGAAATACCTGTTCTGAAATAGATAATGTTTTAATGAATTTTCTTGCTTTTAAAAGGGCTGTCACCGTACCTTATAAATGCTCATGCCAATTTTTTTCTCCGTGTTTTTCTTGAGACAGAAATCGAAGTATTTTCTTTTTTGCACTAATTGTTTTCTCTTTCTTTGTATTTAGTAATAATCTTTATTATTTTAAGTACCTTAACCCTTGTTCTATATCTTTCAAATTACGAAAAAGACTAGATATGCTGACTAAAATGCTTGAATTCCGGAATTTCTTTTTTATTAATTTTTTTGAGCACATTCACGTTTTTATGGTTCTTCTCTCTTGTAAAAATTTCAGTAATTATTTTCATCAGCAATGCAAATGAATGAATCGAATTGAGAAATATAGAAATTGTTTTTGCATGGGTTTATTTTTTAAAATATATTTTTAACAACATAAACTGAATATTTTGGGTTAAAGAGCGGGAAAAGTACAGTCATGCCGGGCTTATATTGTACTTCGATTTTGACAGCGCAAAAGCAAAATTCTGCTAAATCTAAGCAAAATTGTGCTAAATTCGGGTTAGGGTTTTCTATGGTAAATTCTCGCTCAGTGTATTTGTGGTGTATTTGGTCTATATTCTGTGATTTTTCCCCGCCGAGAAGGTTTGGGTCGGATTGCGTGACATCTTATCAGCAAAAAGTCTAAAGTAGAAAAGGTAATGATATCTTTATATAATTCCGCTTTTATTTGACTACCTGTTGAACCATCATTTCCGATATTTGCAATGCTTATTCTTTAATATGGAACAAAAATATGGAGCGAATTATCACAATCTTTCCTTGTATGTCAACATTTTGGTACGAAATTAATAAAATTGAAAATGTGTTCTGCAGTGCCGCCTAGATAATCCGAATTAGCAAATACGGATTGAACGGGATTATTAGATTAATATTAAAATTCTTTTTAAAGATAGTATGCCGTTACAGGTGCCGTGTGGCCGAAGTAAAAATTTCAAAGATCTAGCAATACATATTATCCGTAATATAACATTATCCGCATCCCGCTAAATCACATGCTGGAATATAAAATTCCATCCATGTTTTATTAAACCTTTCATCCTTTTCGAATCATCAAATAATTTGTGTTATATTGTTCTCTTTCTCATTATTCCTTTCCGTTGTCTGCATTTTTGCTGTTTTTTTCGAAATATTTTAATGTATTATAATATATCCACCGTAAAGTAATTTTACAAAGCGATATTGCAATGTTCATCTTTATTATTGTCACTTGATTTCAATTATTGATGTAAGCAATAAATCATTTTGTGTAGGTAATAGTTTTCTACAGGACTTTCAAATAAAACGTTTATTTTCTCACTAGAAAAATGCACAACAATACCCACACTCGATTAGAATATTCCCATTTGAAGTTGGGATTGTATTATGCTGTAAATTTTTCTCAATATCTTTGTCACTGAGTGATGTTTTGTCACAATGATTTCAATGCTGTGTACAGGAGATTTTATAACTCTGGTAGATGACTAGAATATTTGTTTATTGTTATTTCATTCTTAAATTCCTAGGAAAATGCCCAAACCTGTACCAAAAACCGCATACACCTACTTTGTAGAAGACTTTATTCGGGCACAGGCAGCCAAAGGGATTGTGATCACTTACAAGGAGGGATTTCAGGAAGCCACAGAGGAGTGGGCGGTAAATGATTACAAAATATTTATCATTGAATTTATTCTTACTTACCATCACACCATGTTTCCGCAGGGGTAGGCTGAGAGGATAAAATGCCACACTCTTCTACCCTGACACACCACTTTTGCCTTGCCCACTATCATACATTTTCTCATGCATGCTCTTGTTACGTGTCCAGTAAGGGAGAATGTAGCACAAACGAAGAGTCGGTTGTTCGATGAAATTGCTTTTATTCAAAATAGAATGCAAGTTAATGAATTCACAGAGACGTATCGAAATCAAGCAGACTTTGAGGTCTTTCTCGTCAAAGTGTCAAATACGATCTGATCTTGGTAGCGCCCCAGTATTGCTTAGATGGGCATTTACGCGACGTGTGTGGCTGAGAAGTTACAAAATCTATCTTCCCAGATATAAATTAAGTCAAAGTGTCAACCGCGATTTCAAGACGTGATCGTTCGCAAAAGGGTGGTTTGGAAAAACATGAAAACATACCCCCATTAAATCTTTGAGGTATAGGGCAAACAAGTAAAAGGGCCGTTCCCAGACATCAATGTGACAAATAATGCTATCTACGATCTAATGTAGACTAATTGATAGTTCCTTTCACTGTGGAATCGTGGGAGTTCGCACGACCATGAGAATTTGGTACTTAATACTCTTGTTCTTGAATGTCTTTATGTCTTTCCATGCACCTTGTTGAAAATTTTTAACAGTTTTAATTTACAATGTACAGTTTATCTGATCATGCCAAGTGTTTAGCAGACGCCCTCTATTCCTATTAACTAGAGGTGGGTAGTTCGCGAAAGAACGGGACTTAATGAACGGATCAGTTATACCTAGAGTTCTAGAGGACTAGAGATACAGTTCCCATTTCCATCTCTATCTTGTTCATGCGAACTAGATTGAACATCCAAGGATTCAATGAAAATTTACAAGGCCACAACTAAGTCCTGTGTTTGTTATAATTACCAGTATAAAAGAGTGTGTTTTGTCATCCCAAACTCGACCATTACTTTATCTTGGATGATAATAAAATTATTGTAATTTATTTGATATTTCAGTTTTTTCAGTATATTCAGTTTTTTAATGTGTACCTAGATTTTTGTCAAGTCCAATTTTTCAAATTATGTTTACTTTGATATGTTTGTAACTCTAAAGGTATTTTAAATGGGATTATTTTAAATACAATACATACTTATATTAAGTCAAAATTTGATATTTAAAAACAAAAAAAAATACTCATGCAAAACTTACGTAATTTTTTATTTTATTTATTATCTCTTAGATAACATATAGCATGGCATGACTAATTTAAAAATTAAAAAAAATAGCTAAAGTAAAGTCTCATATTGCCACTTGTGTAAAAATGTGCTCTTGAGTACTGTGTTTGAGATGTCAGTTTCATGAATTAATATAATTGTATTATCGGGTTCTTTGTTAGTTTTGATTTAAAGTGGTTTTTCATATATAGTACTGGTGTTGGAAGTACACATATTAAATTATGTACGCATAATAAGAATGTATTGGAAAAACTAGCCCGCGCGCCCTTGCAATTGTTACTACATACTGGCAAATAATTAAAAATCAAAGCTCTGAATTAAACATTATACCTACGCCTTTTACGAGATATGTCTGGGTTTCTTTTGCAAATGGCTTGTACTTGCCAACATATCTTGTAAAATAAACGCTTTGACAAAAAAATATTCAAGTGGTTCGGCGTATGTTTAGTTGTAAGAGAATTGTAGTAGCCATTTTGGTATTACTTTACTTTATGGCGTCATTCTGATTTTCTTAACAAAAGTATCCTGGTGTGGTTGAGTGCCCTGGTGTCAAAACTGAAATCAAAATTTTGCGGTCGGTCGTAAGTATTTAAAAAGTTATTACACTTTAAAGTTTGAAATTTTTCCATACGTTTTGACATTTCAATAATTTTATCTCTAATGTATATGACACGAACCATTGACATTTTTTCAAAAAGATTTTTTTTTGTTAAAAATCATTACGGATTCTAGTAAGTGCAAACCATAATTAAGAAAAAAGCATGATGCAATAATAAACACATAGATTTGGCAAATAGTATGTTTTACGAAAATTATACATTTTTATAAAAAATATTTTTTTTAAATTGATAATTTTGTGCCTGTTTCCTCATAACTATGAAATATATTTTCAATATAAATGTATATTTTCGTACTGATGTGTTCCCATGTTATGGTTTGGTGGCAAAGCAGTCGTGGGGGCGTTCCACGGGTTTCTGCCCCCAGGTACTCGCCTGTTATGGCCTGTCAGGGTTTTAACTCATGTTATGGTTTGATGGAAAAGCAGTCGTGGGGGTGTTTCACGGGTGCCCCCGGGTGCCTGCTACGCCCCGTCGAGGTTTTAACTCGTGTGTAAAAAATTTAATTTGTCTAATTCAAAGAAAATAAAATATTTTCAAAAAAAGAACATTAATTTACCTTATAATATTTATGTTTTTGTCTCATCATTGACATTTATGATTTGCATAATGTTTTGTATATGGAAAGTGCGTTTAAAACATCAAAAAGTTGTTTAATAATTTTAAACTTTAAAATGTAATAATTTTTGAAATAGTTGCAACCGAAACGTGTAATACCGTTTTTAATACTTACTACTGCCAAATTTCGATTTCAGTTTTGACATTAGGGCACTCAACTATACCAGGATACTTTTTTTTAAGAAAATCGGAGTGACGCCATAAAATAAAGTTAGCCGCCCTTTTGCTGAAAATCTTTTTATTTCGTATTGGTATTAAATTCCTTGATGAATTCATCTCTGTGTTCTAATAACAATTGAACGATGAGTCAAAGACCGATTGTGCCAAGTGAACTATATCGTTGAATGAACAGGTCTTTTAAACCCGTTTTTTTTGGTTATATGGATATGAAGATACATGTCCTGTGACTGAACAGGTCTTACCCACGGCTACTTTTAACTCCTCACTTATACATTCCACATGACCAAACCATCCCACTGTCATTTTCTTTATTATATCGACTATACTACAGACAGTACAGTGGTATCTCGACATACAAGTTTTTTGAGATACGATTGCGCGGGGCGTACTCATTACAGTTCGTGGAAATGAAACACCCCGAAAAAGATAAAAAGCGACTGATGCGCATCAGAGCTACTTAATTACACTTGCCTAACTCATTTCCACAACATGAAAGAAAGGAAGACAAACCTCCTTGGACATGATTTTTTTAACTTGTTGAGGGCCCTAAAAATTTCACTCAAAATGTAGGTCAAGGCCAGAGATTTTAGTTTTTTTTTGTGATTTTTGTTTTTACAAAAAAAACATGAAAACATGCGTGTATTAAAAAAAAACACACACATATTCATATTATTTTATCGTAAGTGTCGAAATGCAATGATTTTTTTATTGTTTAAGTAAAAAAAAAAACTTTTTTTGAATTCCGATAAAGTTGCCAGCGCAACATTTTCCGAAAAATAATAATTATTTTTTATTTGTTTATTAGAGACAACACTACTATTATTATTTGATGCCTACCTAATAATCTTCTTCTGTGTGGTATATTTTGTTGCACGGCACGGCACACGACGGGACATCACACTCATAACACATAAATATGATACACTTTCACACACACATATTTCAAATAAACGTAACAAAATTGCGTGTATTTTTGTTAATAAATCACTGTTAGTATTCAATTGAATCATAAACCAAGAAAAACTGACAAATATCGCAATCGTATATATTTGCGCATATCGTATATATTTGTGTATACATGTCCAAATAAATCGAAAATCGAAAAAATTATTCGTATTTCCCGCGCACATTGCGCGTGACCTTGACGACGGAATATTTGAATTTCATCTACAACAATTCTATGCGACTAGCAGGAAAGCAATCGGCTTCGCCGATTGCTTACTGCTAGGCCCTGCGGGCGGCTATTGTGGCCGCTTCGCGGCCAATGATGGCTGCTCCGCGGCCAGTGATAGCCGCTGCGCAGCCAATTGTGTTTGCTGTGCAGCAAACACAATTGTTTACCTATGCCTATGTCAGACGCTTCGCGGTCAATTGTATCTGAAAATGGTAGATATAATTAAGACAAAGTATTTATTTAAAATTTCTAACCGATTAATAAGTCAGCCGAATAAACCATAGTTCGATAGGTAGGTACCTACTCCCTTCTCTTCTCGCAGTGTTGATTACTTTTGTACAACATTATAAAAAAATAATCTTTGTTTAATTTGGTTTGTTACATAAAAAAATTCATATAATAAATTAATGTTCAAAACCAAAAATGTAATTAAAATTTCAAAAAAAAAATATTCTCGACCGTAAAAAAAAAAATCGATTCTGCCAGGATTCGAGCCCGGCATCTTCCGATCCGCAATCAGACGTGTTATCCGCCGCGCCACACAACCCAACGGGCGCTGTGCCAAAATTATTGTATACAAATAAAAATCATCATCCAAATGCAGAAACGTACGACATTGGTTAGGGTAATTAATATATAGATTTTGACAGCAGAAAAACTTCTGTTTTGATTGTTGTTTTAAAATATTATCCGTGATGTTTTTGAGTTGAAAATGGAACGACAGGTCACCACGGGATTTCTCTACTGGGAAAAAATCACATTTTTCAAATTCGATACACGGCCGTCGAGAAATAATTAATTACGTTCTGGACGCACCGGTCCCTGGGGACAGTCGCGCTAGGGCGCACGGGTGTGGCCTGGCCCCAGAGGCTTTAAACGGCCTGACGGTGAAAGTGAGGAAAACGTGGCGAAGAAGACAGACCAGTTTATTTCTTTACATTGCTTTTTTACAATATTTGTCATTTAATACTCAATAAATACATTTTTAATAATCAATAAATACATTTTTCTTATTCAAAAACACCTGGGGTAACAAAAACAACTGGGGTGGCATTTTGGGAGCTGAAATGGATTAATAGCATTTAGATTATTTTCAATGGGAAAAATTGCTTTGATATACGAGCAAGGTTACGAAGCGAATTAAACTATATTACTTTCGTTCATTCTTCACTTTATCATTGGTAGATTTTCCAAATGTGCACCTGAGTTACCGCATTCCGCCATTTATTCTTTTTTGCCAGTTCCAAGTTTCGTTTCCATACAATAATGTTGGCACCAGAATTACATTATGCGCCACTAGTTTTGCTTTGTGTGACAAATTATTGGCATTATTGATTTCAGAGCAGCATTCACTTTATTTCCCTTAGACACTTTTATTTAAATGTCATCCAAAACCCTGCCGAGTAAACATAATCCTAAACATTATAACTTCATTCACTTATTCTAAGCACTTACTGAGCAATATTTGTATACGTAAAAGTAAAGACATTTGAAATTGACAAAATGTTATGAAAATTTAATTGTGTACAACCAATAATTTAAAAAAAATTGTAATTTCTGTAGTATTTACATATTTATGTTAACCTTTTAAATGCTAGGGGTTTAAAAAATGTTAATAGCGGGTTTCAGTACTAAACTATAAGGTTTAATCGTCTATAAAATGCTGGGAATTATCTTCCATACATAGCAGATTGTCTTTAATACATGACAGTGAAAATCATGTTTAATCCTGTCTCCACAAGGTCGAGTGAGTAATCGAGCACATGGTTTGGCGCGTTAACGCTCATGGCATTTTAAAAGGTTAATGATTTTAGATTTAAACTCAGAAAAATGTATTCTGTAGGCATAAGATTTTCCAAAACTACACAGTTTTCTGGCTGACACTGAAAGTGTCTTTTCAGTTTATTAGTTTTTTGGCAGTACGATGGTTTATGTTTTAAAAAAATTAACATAGTGTATAACTTCTGATATAAAATAATAACAAAAACCCACATTTTTATAAAATAGTGCAAAAAGATTGACAGTATTTTTTTGACAATTTTGTAACTAACCAACATTTTGTGTAGAAATGACAACAGGTTCAAAAATTATCCAGGTCCTTCAATAATTATCCAGGTCCCAAATCGTTATATTTTTCCTCTATTGGGGCTCAGAATATAATCACATCAATCACAGAAGATAAGATTTCTTTGTAATGTATGTGTTACAGTGAATCTGTTTTTCTAGTGAGTCCATACATTCACTGGCATTTTAGAGAAATTATATACAAGGTCATTCTTATAATATCCAAGCAGATTTTCACCAATAGAAATGAATAAAATATTTTAACTGATACAATTCCAGTGAATTTGTTTCCGAACTGTCATTTAAATAAAATTTGTTCACGATCGCACGCACTTCTTGAAGCATAGACAATATACGGTGAAACCATCTTTATTTTGCACGCGAACGCACGCATGAAAAGTATAAAGCCGGCACTTCACTTCGCAATTATTGTTTTGTGAATTTAAGAATGTTATATACGTACGCACAACCAGCGTCGCCAACTCTATGTATTTTTACGTAGATTTATGTACTTTAAGCTTTTCACGCAATCCTACGATATTCAGTCCCAGAATCTACGTATTTTGAATGAATTAACAAAATTACAAATTGTACAATTTTACAAAATAACAGCTCATAAGGCTGAATGAAAAATAATTTCCTTTTCATTCGTGAAAAAAAGCTAATAAATGTTCCGTTTCTTTCATACACCGCAGACTCGCTTCGCCAACACGACACTCGCGTCATTTATTCCATAGAGCTGTGACTGTGTAAAACGAAATGTCTCGTCTCGAAGGGAGAAACTTACATAACCAAAGTGTAATCTAATCTGTAAACTTAACCTAAAAATAATAATTAGTGGTTTTGATTTCTATCTTCCGATATTGTTCAGCTTTCTGCTCAATTTAATTGAACTCAATTATGGAGATAAGCAGTGACAGTGCTGAAGAGCGGAATGTTACTCCCACTAAAAAAAGAAAGCTGCATTATGAACAAAAATATTCACACTTGTGGGAAACAGACAAAAAAATTTCGCTTCCCCTTTGAAGATGAGCAGAGACAAAGGCTGAAGAACTTAAGGTTTATAAACCCTGAGACATTGATGGACCCAAATACTAAACGTTCTGTACCATCTATAGTTCATTTGGGGCAAATGTTTCCAAGTAATATTTATATCCTTAACTTCAAATATTTTATTAATGAGTTGAGTCTGCTACACTTTACTTAGTTTTCAATTAAATATCTTTACTTTCAAGATTATGTCCAACAAACCTGACGGAGCTAGACCAGGAATGGCGAGCTCTTAGAAATACAAGTCTCCCATTTCAAGAGGAACAGATAATTAAACCAGATGATTTTTGGCTTCATGTGTCTAAAATAAAGAGCGATTCGTCACAAATATTTCTATTACTGGCCCAATCCGCTCACATTGCCACGTAGCAGTGCAAATGTCGAGCGTCTGTTTCTTATGAAAACAGACATCAGAAATAGACTTTCTACTGAAACTCTAATAGGCTTACTTTACACGAAAAGTGGCTTAAAAAGAAACCGCGAGCCTTCGCAGGAATGCTTTATATATTTTAATAAATATATGTATAATTAATTTACCTGAAACTAATAATGAAAAAAAATAATAACAAAACACTTGTTTTATTCAGTTTTACCTACCGTAAACTCTTCATTTCACTCAGAAAATAAGGACGTAGATCTATGAACTTTTTACAAGCAAAATTTACTAATTCTATGTAATTTTCTAATGTGGTCTACGCCTTTTTCAAAATCTGAGTTGGCGACATTACGCACAACCAAAATAAGATGATATAGGATACTATATCATTTGATAATAAGACAGATATAGGATACTTTTGGTTTAGATCCAGATTGAAATTGAACTAAGTACATAACTTCAATCAAGCGATGCGAGTTTCGTGAACAGAATTTTTATGAATTTTGCAGACACTGATTATTCTATACGGGTTTTGTTGCGGACGTTTATTATTCAGGGCCCGAATACAGAGTCAATACTTATACGATTTTAAGGTTTAAGGGACCGCTCGAAAATGTAATTTGTAGTCAGAGTGAAATCTATATTCGTTATGACGTCACACACCTCGACAAACGAAAGGACAGTGTCCACCTTACAATTGTGTATGAAATTTCTATGGTTCTTCAGTTCACAGTCAATGCTTAGCGGTGCGCATGCGCATTATTGACATTATTGTAAGGAAACCGGCCGAATATCTACTTTTTTTGACAGTTGTTGAAAGCTGCTCGATACCTTCCTTTAAATTTTACTTAAGTTGAATTTATTATAATCATGGCGGATTTTGACCTGTTGGACGATAGTTTTACGGACTATTATGTTCAATACCTCGATGAAATGGATAGGATGAATAGGCCGGTAGCAATACGACGGTATTTGCGAGATTTTGAGAATCCCGTAGAATTTTACAGTTCTCAAAATTTTAAAATGAGGTTTCGGCTGGAAAAGTCGACAGTGATGGAAACAATAATGCCTTTATTGTTTCCAAATCACAGTGTTGTTACCAATCGAGGCCTGCCGATTCCTCCCATCATACAAATTGCGGTAGCGCTGCGTTTTTTGCGACGGGAAATTTTCAGGTAAATATGGGAAATCAATATTTTATAGATGTCTCACAGACACGAAATTATATTTTTATGGGGAAGTAGGTATGGAAGTCTTTGGGTGTTCATAGGGCTTACGACCTATTGTACAGCTAGCTTGAATGATCACTTTACACAATGTAACATTCACCATTTCCACCCATGATAGAATACCATGTTTATTAAATCTAATCAATAGTATATTGATTGATTAATGATGTCACTGTGAAAAAAGATCCAGTACTGTTCTTAAAATTTGGACAAACTCAAAATATTCTAAATATGGGGACTTCAGAAACAAAACAACACAATCTTTAAAGTATTTTATCGTCAATTATCTATAACATATTCTTTCAGACTGTTGCTGGAGATCTCCACGCAATAAGCCAGTCAACTTCTTGCAGAATCGTGCGAAACATTTCCCGTCAATTGGCACAGCAAATCAAAAAATTTGTTAAATTCTCTCGGTCGTCCCAGGTCCTATGTGAAAACCGAGGGCTATTTTTATCAAAAAGCGCGATTTCCAGGAGTGTTGGGATGCATTGATTGCACCCACATTCCCATCAAAAGCCCTACGAGAGTCATAGGGGAAATATTTAGGAATAGGAAAGGGTGGTTCTCGCTGAATGTGCAAGTAGTGTCCGGTCCGAGGATGGAAATATTTGACATTCTTGCCAGATGGCCGGGTTCCGCACACGACTCAAGAATTTTCTATAATAGCAGCTGTCGTAGGAAGTTTGAAGAAGGAACGGTCTCAGGCATCCTCCTCGGTAACAGCGGGTATGCTCAGATGAGCTACTTATTTACGCCAATGTTAAATGCAATAACCAATGCTGAGGAACATTATAATAGGTCACAAATAGCGACAAGAAATGTTGTGGAGAGGTTATTCGGGGTTTGGAAAAGGAGATTTCCATGCTTGAGCAGGAAACTCCACAACAACCTCACAAATACAACCAACATCATAGTTGCTTGTGCAGTTCCGCACAACATAGCCATCGCATCAGGCGACCCACACTTTATCCTTTCCTCCGACTTAGATAATACACCAAGTGCTGACCAACCGACTGTAATCCTGTCTAACAACGTATCCGGCAGGTTAATTAAGGTAGCATTTATCGCTAGGCATTTTTCGTGATTTAAATTCTAAAACTAGTATTGAAACTTTTCTTACATTTATTTTATTCTGATATATATAAATACACCTCTCACTGCGTTACTGAAAATGTGTTCTCTCGTTTAAATTTTTATTCTTTCTTGTTGTATTATTCTTAACATGGCTAATTTTTTCTGCTTACTAATTAAGTCTCTTTTTCTTTTGTTTAATTTTTTTTATTCTTGTTGTATTATTCTTAACATGCCTAAGTTTTTCTGCTTAATAATCTGCGGAGAGGCGACCGTAGCAACATGCGTTCAAGCCCCATCCCCAGCCGTTACACGACAGACAGTGGTTTCTGTGGTTTTATTATTGAGCGATATGTAACACGTACATCAAGATGATTTTCATTTTATAACGTGAGAAAATAACATTATTATTTCATACATTTGCATTTTGTATGTTAGCATATTAAATTTGTCCCTTTTTTGTATTTTTTTTTTTACTCTGTACTGACATTTCTTTTGTTAGTGAATTGGTAAAACTTTTTTTTTTACATTCATTTTGTTCTGCTCTGTATAAATACTTATTTCCCTGCCACTGCGTTAATGAAAAAATACATTTTCTTTATATCAGTTAATTCTCTTTCTCAATTATTATTTATTAATAAATCATGTTACTTTATTATTTCATATAACTGTTAATAAATTTTTTGAAATATGTTCAGAAGTACTATTTTAGGATTTTACTATTGCAATATCTATTATACATTTATGTGATTTTTCATCTTAATAATGTGAGGACATGAACATTTTATTATAATTTTTAAAGCTCAAAATAATACTTTGGTTAGTAAATCATACGATATACACAAATGAAATAAACGACATATCACCTTATACACCTATCTTTTCTTCCACTTTGCGATATATTTCCATGTATAATTCGTAAAAATATCTAATAAGTGCCATAATTTCAATAATTTATTTACCTAAATATCATGTTGCATATTGAGCAGAATATTAGCGATTGTGTCACAAGGGAGGAACTTGATGTACATATTAAATATATTGATGACTTCATGTCCGAGTAGTAGTATCTCAGCAGTACAGTGGCGAGTGTTTTTTTGTTAAGCTGCAACGTGCTGTAGGGCCCAATAACTGCAGCAAAACATGTCACAAAACACTCCAGGCTTGAGTTAATCACACATGTGTTGTATTGTGACTTCACCGGGAATCGAACCCGGAACTTTCGGAATGAGAGGCCAGTTTCATGCCCACTGGACTACGAGGGCCTTCATCACGATTCAGTCGTAATTGTGCTAAAGGTCCCATTACCTTGATATAACCGCGTTAATTTGTGCCGCTCCGAGATCGCTTTATTCTAGGAATTCCGTCCTTAAGTTGACCTTTTTTTTTTGGGCCGTCAAAACAGATGCGAGCAAAAGACGCATCCCTGTTTGGCGGCGTTAAAGATTATATTGTTACCCTAGAGTAAAATTATTATTTTAGAGTTAGATAATGTTAGGTTCGAATAAGATTTGTTATAATGTAAGTATTATTTCGTAGCTAGCACTAGATATAATAACGCACGTAGGAAGATCGAACATTGCCTACTGTGTATTTGATTTACGAGATTTGCGCGCCAATTTCGCAAGCCCCGAATACGGAGCAGGAGAGGGGAGAAGGGGTGCGCGGGGAGCGGCTCCAGGGGGAGCGATGTGCCTCGGCGCGGGCTGCGGCCGTGGTTGTTCGACACAATACCCGGCCGAGTGCGGGTCGGCCTTTTCTTACGGGGGCGAATCTCCCGCCCAAGACGCCACTTGTTTTGTGTGGCCGCGACATTTTCCGCAGAGAAGAAGACGCGACGACGAGGATGGCCGCCTTGCCTCGGATGGCGGCCGGTCCTCCACGAGGAGTTCCAGGAGGAAGACCAGATGTCTCCCGACGATGCACCGCAGCGGCGACGATCGGCGGGACAGAGCGCGTGGCCTGGGATAGGACACCGCGCCCCCGCCAGATGACGGCGCGGATCCCGCGACCGACGCGGCAAGACGCGCACGGCTCGCGGATCCCGCGCTCGTAGCAAGCACGCGACGCGGTGTGCCAGGGAGCCACCCGCGGCAACCACGACCGCGGCTATGAGGGCCGCGGATAGTGAAATGTGTTCCGTGCAATAAGTGACAAAGACACGATAAACTATGTAAACCAGGACTGCTTGCGTTTAGGCTAGGATTAGTTTTAGGTTAGTGATATTTTTTTTTAGTTGATAAGTCTAAAGATAAAAATGTGTTTTAATTAAATAAATTGTTTAAATATTCAAATAGTGGTGGTTGGTGTTAAATTTCCCGCTCCCCCTCCCTTGGCAAGTGCATTTTAATCTTGATATAGAAAGGACGCGAAGCGTCTCGCGGCTATCAATCCTGATTGATTGATGCGCGTTCATATCAACCTTATTGATCCTTATTGAAATACCTTGAGCTAATTAATGAAACTGCAGAGGATAATATCACGCTAGAGTAAAAACACTATATTAGATATTGTATATATTTTATTAAAATTTTGCGAATAAAAAAAACAAAAATTAAATCACATCAGTTAAATAAAGGTACAAGTAATTTGAATAAAAACTTCTATCCGTCTTAATCCGCTCATCAGCTAAATTTGAACAAAAGAGCGGTGAGTGCAGACAAAACAGAAAACTGTGTAGACAAAACAGAAAACTGTGTATGACAGCAGATGCAGATCACCTACTAATCTTACTGGCTACGCTGTTTTTATTTTAATGTGTATACATATTTTAATAACAGATTTCCTTCAATATTATTAAAAAATGTTGTTTATATATACCAGAAATGATTTGTTTTATTTTATATTCGAACATATATTTTTTTTAATTTATCATACATTTTTTAAATCTATTAATTTTCAAATTTATTATACACATTTGAAAAATATTCTTACGTCACAATGATTGATTTCTACGAAAGAATGTTTATATTTACTATTTTTAAAAATAATCTATATACTTTGAATGTTTTTGTGGTTAAACTTAATATTTTTAATATTTAAAGCATTAACTTTTTGTTAACATTTTACTTATCTTTTTTATTTATGTTAGTATATAATAGTATAAAATAACAGGAAGCGCTAGTTTAAAATTACATTTTTCATATTATTAATAAAAATAGAAAACAACAACGGAGCCTTGCGAGACACCTGAGAGAGTATGGAAACAATCTAAAGCGAATAGACCGTAGGAGATGAATTGGGTTTCTATTTTAGCCGAGAAACCAATCTCATACGGCCTTTTCAATAATACATCATGGTTGACTGTATCAGAAGCCTTGGTGAAATCATTATATTAAGAATTAAAAGTGCTACCGTTACATAATTCGTGAGAACCATCAGATTTGTCTCAACCGGGCGCCCTTTTCTGAGTCTATGCTGTTCATCAATTATAAATGGCTCTCTTCGGGAAGCGACGATTCTACTTATTATAATTTTAAATACCTCAGCTGGTGCAGAAAAAATAGGTACAGGCCTGTAGTTTTCTTCAGATGACTTAAGAAAAAGAACCACTCTTATATATTTGAGTAACTTTTGACATGTTTCCGGGAAGATCCCTGTATTAATGGGAAGATTATACAAAAAACGATCCTCACTCACATAAAGTATCTTACCAGAACGGAACTTCTGAGAATGGTCAAGATATATGTACTGAAATTTGTTCTTTTTACCTTCAGTTGCTTCATAGAATATATATTGCTTTTGGATATTGTAGGTAATGAAAATGTTTTCCTACATTAATTTTATTCTGAAAACTATATACCTGTCAATGTTTGTATTTTTACCGAACTGAATGTATTTTTCAATGTTTACTGAAGACATTGAAAAATACATTCCTTTTAATTTGTTGGTGCCTTAATATGTTTGTTAGTACATATATAAGCATATAATTTTGATAGTGTAGTTCTTCGAATAAACTATTTCATTATGTTTAAAACAGAAGATGAATATAAACGAAATTAAATGCCTGGTAAAAGTATTAATAATTATTAACAACACGGCACTCGTTGCTATAACAAGATAACAGGTAAACAAAAACGTTAAAGAATGCCATAGATAAAAACAAATAGACGAGAGCTACAATCTAACCAGGACTAATTTATACACGCGTCATTTTGCATCTGACTTGTTCAAGTAGCGACTCTGGAATGTGATTTAAGTCAACGAACGCGGAAAGCAGAATACTTTCCTTTCACGTGCCTTTCGCGAGGTCGAGCGGAAAGGTGTAAGGCGTAAGGTGCAAGTATTGACTCTGTATTCGGGCCCAGGACAGGATTTTTGCAGGCCAGATATATTTTTGATATTATATTTGAAAAAAATGTTCAAGGTATTTGGATTGTTGATATTTTAAATGCTTACCTACCTAAGTAATGTTTACCTAAACGAAACCAAATTCCATAATATTACAAATATGCATCCTGGCTCATATGTTCTATAATTGTCAGATGCCTGATAAATATTGTGCTCAAATTTAATATCTTTTATTGTGAGATCTATTTTTCATTTACAGCAATAAATATAATATTTTTTTTCGAAAAATAAAGATTTTTTTGTTCCCGCAGTCGTCAGATATCTAAAAAACCCGAGTGCGCGATTTTTCAACCAACACCTTATTTCGCGATTCGTATTCGTTTTGCGGTGTCGATGTCCTATTTTAATTTAGGAGTTAAAATAGGACCGCAAAATGAATAAAAATCGCCTAGTGAAGTGGCGCCTTTATACATTCTACGCTTTAAGAATTACGTGTACAAATTGATGGTTTCACCGATATATTGTCTATGCTTTGAGTAATGCGCGCATTCGTGAACAAAATATATTTTCACGGATAATGTGTAGTGAATCTGAGAATTAGTTGATTTATATGTTTTCATTGCGCACACTCTGCCCGACCGGGAAAAGTACATTTCTACTAGTGAAAGTATAGTCTCACTAAAAATGCAAATTCGCTGTAACATATGCACTCTTTGAGAAGAATTTTAGAAGTTTAATTAATTCTATGAATATATTTTATTTATTATTAACTATTTTCAGAAATTACCAGAAGAAGAGAAGCAAGAATATAAGAGAAAGGCCAAAGGTCACAACAAAGTAGAAAAATACAACACGCATGGAATATCCCTGAAGTTTATCAAGAACAAACAGGCGGAAGTAGAAGCTTTCGATGCTCAGGAAACTCTGTACATTGAAGAAGTAGTAGATAATGGTATCAAGGCAAAGAGTAAGTAAATTTTTATCCTAGTTTGAAATTCAAATCCAGCCTTGCTTCCTCAATCCTTACCAGTTGGCCACCGTAATTATTTTCTTATTTCAAACCTGCTCGAGCCAGCGCCGAATATGCTTTCCACCATGGCCCAGTGATATATATATATATATATATATATATATATGGAGTGTAGGGATGGGTCGTCGACGTATTTACCGTCGACGAAACGAGACCGTCCACGTCCATCCATCGACGAGACGATCAACTAGTTGAATTCGTCAACTAGTTGACGCGTCAACTTCGTTACGCGGACGTCGCGGACGTTTATCTAAACATCGGGACGATAATCAACTGTCTACGGTTTGACGCGACGCTGCTCGACGGCACAACCGTTGGTTATTTTTATTACGTTAATTTTTAAAATTTAAAGAAGTTCGAAGGAATATAGTTTCGGGGAAAGTAAAACCGCTACTTGTGCTTATATGTAAAAAGAAATATTTTATTATTTATTTGTTTATTATAGGCTTTTACATATTGTTTTATATACTTCTTTCTATATATAATAAAGAAAGAAGTAGGTATACACAACAATATCAGGTGTAAGCAGTAAAATATAAATATAAACTACATATATAAGCAGTGAAAGTATCGGGTATAAGCATTAAAATATGGTATAAAAATTAAAATATAAAGTACAAAGCAATGTGTGTATAAAAAAATATATTAGATACACATTATTACATGTGTACAGGGTTATTTGCAAAACAATAATAACCTAGCAGGACTATATTCCTGCCTTGATTATGAGTATTATTTTTTGTAAAACGTTGGACTATCACTACACTAACTCAAATCGATTACGAAAAATTCATTCGTTTCAATACAAGTTAAATAAAATTATAAAAACCTTTACATTTATTTATTATCTATAAATTTATAAATAAGTACATAATTTAAAAATACTTTACATTTGAGATGTTATCTAGAAATTTATTGAAGAATACATCTTTCAAAGTCAGACTTTCACTTTGTGGTGACTTTATTAATAAATAAATTTATCTGTATTATTTGTCAACTTTAGTTTAAGGCTCAATTTGAGAAAAGGAACATTGTTCCCGAAACATGTAAAAAACCAATAAAAAGTGGTGTAAACAAAATTATAATAGATTAATTTTTTTATCTACAAAGTTGAAAATAGGGAATTTATAATAAAAATTAATTAAACCTAAATTCAAGATTATATTACATATACAATAATTAATGTTGGACTCCTGAATAAGGACCATAGTTAGGTATAGAAATTTTTATTCCCTACAAGTTTGTTTATCATTTATATGCTTAAGTTGAAAAGTAAGGAAATAACACAATAATTAAATTTTAGCATCCCTTTTCAGGTAAATATATAAGAAGTCGAGATCGATCGAATAAAATATTGATTTTAGAAAAATATCTAGCCGGCCTATTAATTAATAATAGTTCAATAAAAAATAAAATAATTAAACAGAATTGTTTTATTTTATACGGCGTAAAATTGGGAATTCACCGAATCGTCGCACGTGACATCACAAAAAATCAAGTAAAAAATAATAGATAATAGCTTATTAAGCCTATCTCGCGCTACGCATGTATTCAAATTTCAAATCTCTAGTCATAGTTCGTGTACACAGATCTGCACTCTATGGTAGTGTACTTTAGAGTTGAAATGAAATTACCCGTCGAGCCGTCTATGACGTCTATGGCATCTACAAGTCGACAGCGAGAGAAATAAACGGAGACATTTTGTCTTGCTCTCGCTCGTTGCTTTGCATTGCGTTAATCTCGAATCGTCCACCGACCACGGCGTCCGCTGTCCACCGACCACGGCGTCCGCTGTCCACCGACCACGGCGTCCGCTGTCCACCGTCTACGAATTCAACTAGTCCATGCGATAAACGTAAACGGTTGACGCGTCGATGCAACGTCAACGGTTGATTTCAACTAGTCCGTCCATTCAACGCCCATCCCTAATGGAGTGATGTAATCTTTAATACATCCTGAATGTACATTTGCTTTATCTTGGTATTTATGTTGTAATACCTACTAATAACCTGAAGAACATATAGAATTTTGTGGTATTTTGAAATCCACGATTTGCAAATTATTGCAATTGTATTGTCCATCTGGAAGTATTTATGCTAATCAGAAAAAAGCCTATATTTCTTCCAAATAACGGAAATTCGCCAATTATAACAAAAATGTAATTAATATGTAACTAGGTGCCCGTTGCACGGCTACGCGTGCAATTTAGCCTAGCGGCAGATTCACTGATGATTAAGTAACAAAGAAGAAGAAGACGGACTCACTGTTGGTTGAGTAACGAAGAAAAAGATTGACGGTAAACACTTTCCGGTAATGCCCCGATCGCAAAGATCGGACTGCGCGTTTGGGAGATTGAAGAAAAAGAAGAAGAAGAAAAATAAAAGTTCAAAATTTGGATGCGGAAATTAATAATCTTTCATATTCTTTTTACAAAATATTTTTATCATGTACACTCCCAGAGAAAACCTCAAAAAAGCGCGCAAAAACGGAGAAAAAAATCGAAATGTAACTTTTGGTTACAAACAATCAAACAAATATATAAACATATATCGGCCAATATGCACTATTTTTTTTAATATATATGATGATGATGATTAAAAGTACACAAAGATACAAAATAAAAGTAAAAAACCGGAACAAAATTTGTGTAAAATGGATGTAGTTACGCTAAAAGGATTCGATCCACATGTCGGTCTGTAAAAACGATCCAGGCAAAAAACAAATGTTTATGATTTTTATCACCCTTAGAACCAACCCACATGTACAGCAGGTTAATTTTTTTTTCATCATATACCTGGAAAAATACGCCTTAGAGCTTTTGAAATAATATTTATTATTCCACATGGGAAAATGAGTAAAGCGCAGTGTTTCACCAAGCCTCGCTTCTGCTGATCGATGATGTGCTTTTCCCAAAGCGAAAAAATCCTATACCTTCCAGATCTAGTCCAGGTTCACAGCATGGTAGTAGTGTAGTCCAGTAGAAGGCAGATAGAGTGCAGATAGTAGTAAAATGCAGGCGAGTTTGCCATGGCCTACGCATGATTATTTATTTCAAAATAAGCTGTCGACCCCGCGTTTAACCATCGCAGGGGTCTAAATCAATCGGGGCCAGCCGTAACAATAATCCGCTGCCTAGCGGCCAACGGTCACACTACTCGTAATTCGAGTTGCTAAGTAAGTGTAGATGCTCCCGTACTAAAATCTCAAATAAAATAAGAGATAAATAGTAAATCTCTTTATGGAGTCTGTTTACATAAGTTCTGGTCGCATCAGATCTGAAACAACTCTTTTGTAAGCAATTATGTAATGCATTGTAAGGCGGTCTAAACAGACCTTATTTAATTGGCCTTCCCTGCGCATCTACGTCCACAAATTCAATTAAGAACGTAAGTCACTATACAATATGACTTGTCAATACAAAATTTGCACTGCTGCTATTTTGCTACCGCTATCGCTATCGTACGTACATCAACTACCGAAGCATACCCACCCGGTTCGCCGGTCGTGTGGCCACCACGTCTGAATCTTAAAAGGCCATTTTCAGGGCCGCCAAGTTGATTCCATTCCACTGATGTATCGGCATCAGTCGCAAGACCCTGACCCAGGGTCTTCGAGTGGATATCAATCCACCAATGTCGCAACATCAGTTCAAATGCGGAAGTGCTTCCACCGGCGCCCTTGGCACCAATTCTCATAGGGGATCACTCCCATGGGAGTCTTCGTCATCGTCATCGATTCCCATATAGAATTTCTAACGGATGCCCCAGCATTGGTTCCAGTGCAGAATTGCTTCCACCGACGCCCTCGACTGAATTGTGACAATATTTACACAAAGTGAATATTTAAAACACTGCGTCCTTGTCTGTACGACAGTATATTTAAAATTATAAGCAATTATATGTTATAAATAAATATATTAGGTGAATCACTGCATCCTCGCCAGGGTAAGCGACAATATATTATAAATAATTCTTTACATTACTTACCTCTACCAGAGTCGTGATCGAGCCTGTTCCCGACCCGACCACAATTACAATCTTTCAAATTCACATATTTTAATAATGTGATAGTATTTCACTCAGCCACGTTTTACTGTAAATAACACTGCTGATGAGATACCGGTGACCGCTCTCGAGCGGTAATTATGAGGTGAATATAACTATGTATATATAACTCGCCGGTTTAGTCGCTGCCTCGTTCCAATCTTCAAAGGCCCTTTTCAGGGCCGCAAACATTCCTTCATATTTTTCACCAAGGACCCTCATTAGGTCCGCAAAGTCGGATCCTGTCCGAAACATTTATGTACCTATTTAAATATATTCATTCCCTTCTGTTTCACGCGTATTGTATTACAATGTGTGTTGTAATATGTTTATTTTTGTTCTAGCTATCTTTGATGAAAATTTTTTCGTAATTGATACAAATCATTACTGTCAGTTGAATGACGGAAACTACCTGACCTGCGAAGTGGCTGTGGTCTCATTTAATATAAGGAATGGAATCGGAGAAGAAGAGTACCATCGACTGATCAACGTTGGTGAGTTATTAAGTATTCTACAAAAAATGACACCATTAAGATTTACGAGCTAGGATGTCTATTAGCATATCTGTAACTTATCAAATACTATCAAGTACTATAATTAAATTACGGAGCTGGCATATTACTGATCTAATGTTTAGTGAAATAATGTGGAAGTTGTGGCCTTAATTGTAATGTGAATCTCAATTTACATTATAATTAAGGCAACACTAAATAAACAAACATAAATATGATAAAATAATTTAGACGATTTTACATAAGAAACTAACATAAAATTTCATGATAAATACAATGTGATATGCACGCAAAGTACTCTCATTAAAAAATGGTTAGTAAAACGTTTGTCAAAGCCGTCTCTACCTGTGGCGATGCGTCCCAGTTTTACATTTATTGTTTGCATTTTTTTATCATTTGCCATATGTCGGCGGGAAAGCGGTTCATCCGTAGGCATAAAAACAGTTAAAACAAATAAGGAGAATCAATTATTGAACATAGATATTCAGAAAAAAAATGTTTTGAAAAATATTTGGTTACCACCAGATACAAACTAAGTAACTTACCATCACAATGTTTCCCCACGGAGGATAGACCGTCACACTCTACTGTCCTGACACACTACTCTCCTCCCATTCTCTTTGCATGCAAGCTCAACAGTTGACAAAGAGTCCCAACTGGACCATCTTCTAGTATTTTGTTAATCTGTTGCGAATAGATTGTTGTAAATTCTAAAATTAAAACTTACTTAAAATTATTCTAAATACTTATCTTTTTATTTAAAATTCCATCTCCGTACTTTTACCCATTGTAAGTTCAGTTTATTTATTTTCAGTAGGAAATACCATCCAATACTTAATAGTAGCTTTTAATTGACTGAATTTATTTTACAGGTAGCATCCCCACAGGATACACCCGGGATGCCATGAATAACTCGCGCGAGTACGGGGTTCCAATGCCCCCAATTGAATCCGGAGAAGACGACATGGTCCGGATCTTGGCTGAGCTGATTGCTTTTATAGAACCCAAGAAACGCCCAGTATACACGGTCCACAAAAAGACCAAGGAGATTGTAA
>JADDOH010000456.1:0-22269 GCA_016648135.1 Agrypnia vestita
GTACAGGATCCACTTTTCATCACATGTAATGATTCGATTTAAAATTCCTTCATTATTGTGGCGGTTGAGTAATGCAACGCAGCAGTCAACGCGCGTTTGTTGATTTGCTTCACTCAATTCGTGAGGTACCCACCTTTCAAGCTTTTTCACCTTACCAATTTGCTTCAAGTGGATTAAAAAAGTTTTATCACTAACACAGCAGCCTGCAGCTAACTCGGATGTGGTTTGCGATGGATCCGCTTCCACAATAGCCTTCAATTCTTCATTATCAACTTTGGTCTCCGGCCGTCCACTGGGCTTGTTCTGCAGGTCGAAATTTCCAGAACGAAAACGTTGGAACCAAAAACGCACTGTGTTTTCTTTTGCGGCACCGTCGCCATACACATCATTAATCCTTCGAGTCGTTTCTGCAGCCTGGTGCCACGGTGGACCTCGTACTCGTAAATAACGCGATATTTCAAGTTTTTCATTTTGTAAACTGAGTGACGCAAAGAAAAAAACAATTGAGGAAAAAACAAATGAATTATAATTTTCAAAACACAAATACATGAGTAAATAGCTGTATAAATTTGGATTTGGAATTCCTAACCAAAGAGAAGATATTTGAGATCAAATTTGCCAGTACGGCAAAACGCCAATTTCATATGTAAGGACCTAATATTAGATAAAACACGAAGGAAATTTGATTATGCACAGCCAAAGAGAAAAATTTTCGAGCGTTCCAAACAAAAAACATCTAAAAATCACACGACGATCCGTATCTCTCTAGACCATTCATTCTAAAACAATGCTTCTTTTTTCAAAAATCTCCGCTCTTTATAGCGGTTTGATGTTTAATATTAGGTCCTTACATATGAAATTGACGTTTAGTATGGGAGGAACATAAAGCCGATTTTTTTTATTATAATATATTTATTTAATCAAAGTATGTACCATTGCTATCTATGCACTTTTGCCATCTCATAGGTAGTTCATCGATCCCTTTACTATAAAAACCATTCGGACGGGAATCAATAAAATCTTTGAAGGCGGTTTTGACTGCCCCATCGGAGTTGAATTTTTTCCTTTGCAAGAAGTTATCCAAATTTCGAAAAAAATGGTAATCTGTTGGGGCAAGGTCCGAAGAGTACGGTAGATGTCTTAGACATTCCAATTGAAGCTCCTCTAATTTGGTAGCCGTCTGTTGTGCAGTGTGTGGTCTAGCGTTATCATGAAGCAGCAGTGGCCTAGAGCGATTAACCAGCCTCGGTTGTTTAGCAGCTAGTTTTTCCATCATGGTTTGCAGTTGCTGACAATAGACATCTGCCGTAATCGTTTGGCCAGATTTAAGAAAGCTGTAGTGAACGACACCAGCACTAGTCCACCAAACGCTCACAAGTAACTCTTTTGGAGTCAATTTTCGCTTGGGGCATGGTTTGGCTGGTTCGGCAGGGTTCAGCCATTGCGATGAGCGCTTCCGATTCTCGTACAGGATCCACTTTTCATCACAGGTAATGATTCGATTTAAAATCCCTTCATTATTGTGCCGGTTGAGTAATGCAACGCAGCAGTCAACGCGCGTTTGTTGATTTGCTTCACTCAATTCGTGAGGTACCCACCTTTCAAGCTTTTTCACCTTACCAATTTGCTTCAAGTGGATTAAAACAGTTTTATCACTAACACCGCAGCCTGCAGCTAACTCGGAAGTGGTTTGCGATGGATCCGCTTCCACAATAGCCTTCAATTCTTCATTATCAACTTTGGTCTCCGGCCGTCCACGGGGCTTGTTCTGCAGGTCGAAATTTCCAGAACGAAAACTTTGGAACCAAAAACGCACTGTGTTTTCTTTTGCGGCACCGTCGCCATACACATCATTAATCCTTCGAGCCGTTTCTGCAGCCTGGTGCTACGGTGGAACTCGTACTCGTAAATAACGCGATATTTCAAGTTTTTCATTTTGTAAACTGAGTGACACAAAGAAAAAAACAATTGAGAAAAAAACAAATGAATTATAATTTTCAAAACACAAATACATGAGTAAATAGCTGTATAAATTTGGATTTGGAATTCCTAACCAAAGAGAAGATATTTGAGATCAAATTTGCCAGTACGTCAAAACGTGAATTTCATATGTAAGGACCTAATATTTTTAAACAAAATAAAAAAAAAACAAATATTGTTTGTGTTACAAACACTTTAAAATTTTTTTTTTTATAAATACCTAAAATTAATATTTGCAAGTTCCTACTTGCATAAATAATAAAAACATCATTTTTATCCAATAAACGAACAAGCACGTAATATAAGAACAGAATAGTATACAGCATTGGCCAAATTCTTTGTAAAGAGTTGAAGTTTTTTAAAAATTAGCTTATGAATGAATATTTTGGTAGAAACAGCAGCCATAGAAGTAAAACGCTTGCGAGACAAGCCCGGTTCTTCTCATAAAGACTCGTTGACTTGTGCGACATTCTCTTCGCTTTTACTGCATCCCGAGCCTCGATTCAATTAAATTTACATCGATCGATACAATGTACAATCGATCGATTCATTTAATCGATCTATTGCGACCGAATTTCTAAGAAACAAACTTCCGTGCGTTATCGCCACCGCGCCGCTTCTTTTCATGGTTTCCGCTCAGAATCAAATTAAAAAGTTCAAAAACTTATGGCTCGCCTGTATAATAAAAAAGAAGATAAGCCATTGATCGTATGTTTTGAAATTGCAAGGGAAATTAACATGAATCGGAAATCATTTTCTTATCTTGTCAACTGATTATAATTGGTGAATGTTCTACATAAAAAGATTAAGATCTTAACTTTTAACCCGCGATCACTTGCGCTATGGGCATTTTGCTCACGGTAAATTTTAAGTACGCGCCATTTTGTCAAAAACGATTTCTCGAGTCTCGTACGTTCAGTAGCTGAGTTTTATACGTCCCTCCTCCCTTTCGTTAAAGTGCCCTTGCACAGTGCCATCCAGTCGCTCACAGGAGGTAGTTCGTTCACCGGTTACCGTCGCGCGGCAATTTGCTCATCGCGCGAGTTTATTAATTTCATTGTGAATATTGTCTAGTATAGATAAAATACATACATTTTTGTACATGGATGAACGATCAAGATTTACGTATTTTGGCGTGGTTAGAAGGAGACTACGAAGATGTTGAAGATCCGTATTTTATGTGATGTGATTACGTGATATATGTAAGAATCGTATTAACGAGGAAGATTAATTTTTCTTAATTAGATTGATTAAAAAGTTGATTTTTCATTATTTTCTTAAGAGTGCCCTAGAAGACTGACTAAATATGAGTTTTTATTTTTGTTATAAAAATGAAAGTTCATTGTATTTTAAAATGTTAATTTAATATAAATATTACAAAATTCATCAGAAAATCCATCATGATTTTTTTTGGATTTAGGCACGTTTTTCAAAATTTAATATTTGTGAGCAAAATGCTCTACACGCGAATGCCCACGTGATTTTTATTGGCGCGAGTTTTCGCGGGTTAACAATCTTACTTGCGCAATTTTAATAATACAAAAAAAAATGTTTTTATGTATGAGCAATATCACCTTCAACACTGTATCCGTCTGCAATATAACTTTTCAGATAAATTTGTTATCTGGAAGCATAAAGATTTCAGAATGTTTTGAGTATGTTAAAATGCATTGCATGTTAAAGTTTCATTGAGATAGCTGCGGCGCATCTGTGACAAATCCATTTATGATAGAGAAAGGAATGAACGAATTGAAAAAGAGTTAAAAAAAGAACGCTGGATAGTCTAGAATAGAGAATAGGGAATAGTGAAAAAAGGGAACTTGGGTTGCTTGGTTGAATTATTGGAAAGGCGACAGAATGGTTTGATTGTAGGTATATACCTCTCAAGATAGTAAATAAATACTTACGTACAATAATCTCATTATGAGATGCATTTGATTTACCGTATGCATCGGCGATGACGCTGCTTGATTGGTGCGAAATCTGACGGCAGATGACGCTGATCTTTCGCCAGCCAGTCCGCGCCAAGAGCGGCGAAATAAAAATTATTAAGGGGGGTGTAAGGTGTAAGGTATTTTTTTTAACTGAATGTGAATGTATAATATCTTAAGAATATTGTGTCAAAATTTCAAGTCTATTGGAACAAAATTGACGAAGTTATGAGTATTTTTAGGCCTGTCGAATTTTTATACCTACCCAACCCTAATGCATTGGATTCGTTCAAAAACATGTACGTACAGTGCTCATCCCGAGGATGTTTTGGATGCCATCAAGCCTATCCTTTATGGTTCTGGCATTGATGATTCAGTGTGAGGTAAGCCGATAAAATTTGCTTATGAACTTTTAGTGTTCTATATCTATAGAACTATGATTTTTAGTGTTGAAAACTTTAAAGCGTTTTCCCCACAACTCACGTTTTCAAAGTCGTTGCCCCTCATAATTTCAAAACTACTGCACCGATCCTTTTGAAATTTTTAACACTATTTCTGTACATAATTTACGAGGTAACGCTGGAGATTTTTTTCAAATATTTATTATATAAATATAAAAAATTATTTTTTAATAACAAATTAGCCGATTATCTTCGCAAAAACTCGCGTTTTTCCCTTCAAAGTGTTCCATTTAAGTGAAAAATTGAAATTTCAAAAAACTCTCCCAGCCTTACCTGGGTAAAATTATTCTCTAACGAATGAACTTTGAGTTTTTGATTTTAGATGATCCAGAACCAAGTTATGAGGGACACCGCAATTCTACTTTTTTCCGAGACACATCAGAATAATTGTTGCCATTGCCATATTTTTTAAAAATTCTTCGTGAAAATTTTACACATTATTTTTCGAATGTCGTACTTTGTTGTACTATTAGTTTAAATAAAGAGGTTTTAACTGTGTCGTCACAAAAAATTCACAAACACATGCCTTTTTTTGTACGAATTAACCTTACCCCCCCCTCAGGTACTGATACACATGCTTATTAGTGGCACGTGAGGATGCGCAGTATTGACCTTCTTTAACCATTGCTATTTAGTGGCATGTGTGCATGCACGTTGCTAGTAATGAGCATGTTCATTACTAGCACGCTCAAAAATCAACCGCCGGTTGTTTTATGAGCTTGCTAATGTGATTCACCATGAGAAAAGGTATATTTTGAGCATGTGGATCAAGCGTGCTTATGAGCATGCTAATGTCATTTGCGGCTAGTATCGATTATCAATGCAATCTTCCCAGTCCGCGACAGATGAAACAAATATGATGCTTTAGGGAGATGATAAAACATTACTTCTCGTGACTTATGGGAATCACGAATGTCTGTGGAATACTCGGTCACCGCTGTGTAAAAATAATATAGCAGGAAATAATGTTTATGAAACTTTATTAAAAGACATGAATGATTCAAATCTTACACAAAAATTATAATAACTAAAATCAAAATTGTTCGTTTGGAATGAGCTGGGTGGATGTGCTTTTTTGATTTTTTGGTTCACTTGAATTTTCTATTTCAGTTTGCAAAGTTTCAATTTTGAACTAGAGTTCCTCTCTATTCTAAGCCAAGAGCATGCCAGTAATAAGCATGTGTGTTTGATTGTTAGCATTGAGCTTGCTCATTTATAATCATGCTTAAAATAATCAGGCTAATAATAAGCAAGTGTGTACAGTTGTTAGGGCATGCTAGTTTTGAGCATGCTCAAAATAATCATGTGTATCAGTACCTTTATGGTGACAATTGACTTTAGCACCGTGTTCAAAAATGAATCGCATAGAAGAACTATGAATTAATGGAAATAACATATGAAATCAGTACATTTGTGACGATTTATTCCGCGATTTTTTGATTGACAATCCTTCGAGTGTTATTTTGTGGAGGAGGTGCGAAGGAGGTGAACTTCTCAAGATACGTGTTCTGAGGACGAGGATATCTGAGGCTGACAACGCTTCGACTGCCGAAGCTAAGGATCATAGCCGAGATTTATTTCAGTGGTCATTTATTGGTGTATTTGGTTTTTCTTCGGTAATTTCTGAAAGGGAAAACATCATTTTCTTGGGCGGAATTCTGCATTATCTTGAGAGGTTATAATTTTTGACGGTCCACGGCAAAGCGATGATGCCGATGTCGTCTAGTCGCCGTGCTGCCATCTGCGCGTTTGGGGTTCAAGTCTCTCTCTCCATAATGAAATTATTATATTTAGATTGTGATTAAAACTTTAAAACCAATCAATCTCCATACCTTCTTTGTATTAGACGGTGAAAAAGCAATGGATTATTTATTATTTTCATTTTTTACTTCCTTTCTTTTAACTCGTGGCGTCTGCTTGCTTGTTTTCTTAACGAAAAAACTTTGGATCGATTTTGAACCCTTTTCCCGTGATCCAATCGAGCTGAAACTTTGCAAGCAAACTCGTGGCGACGATCAAGAAGATCTATCAAATCTATGTCAAAAATCTCTAAAAAATAATAATAATTATAGTTCAATTTTGGATTTTATAAATTTTAATGTTTTTTTAAAATTGGAATCATTACAAAAGTTTGATTACTACCAACGGCGCCGGCGGCCCTATAAAATCACGGAATATTTAAAATTTGAATTACTCCGTCGGTAGGTCTAATAGGTACTTCACTACGAATTTCGAAAATTTATGACCATTTTTTCACAGATGACAGCACACTTCGGTTTTTTGGGAAGAAATCAAATAATAAAGAGATATTTTTAGAGATTTTTGACATAGATATTTATCTAGACATGTTTTTTTTTCAGTCAATCAACTATTACATGATGGTTAACTTAATTTACAAAGAAAGGGAGTAAAATAAAAACTTGGTTTTTATGGGTTAGTTTTTTTATTTTCATTTGAGGTCAATTACATGTCAAAGGTTTTAAAGTTAAATAATCTATATTTTATACACTTTTTTGCTTTAAATGTTGAAAATAATTATCTGGGCGCGACAGGGCTAAAGTCATACAATTTACTTGTTGCAGACACAGCCAGCCCTGTACGGAAAGTCGCAGACGCCGAGTCTCGGGCTGAAGTGAAGGGTGGGCGGACAGCTCATCAGCTGGGCCTTGCCCCAAGGGCACATGTAGAACTTGGTGCAGTCGGACTGATGCGCGACGTGCGCACTATTATAGGGGCAGGCTGGGATGGGGTCTGTAGGCTTGCAGGACGAGCCCGTTTGTGGCAGGGTACAAGTCTGAAAATAATACAAAATTTTCTGGAATAAAAAACACATCACATCGATTGGGAAGTGGAAAGACGTAATATATAATTTCAAGTTCTTTTTTCATTTGTAGAGATATTTTAATGATTCTTTCACATTTATGTTTCGTTTTTCTTAAACTGTTATAATTCATCTTTAAAAAATGCAAATTTTTTCATTATAGTTATTGCAACATGTTTCAATGCTCAAATTCACCTAAGCCATTAAATAAACAGCCGAAAATAGCAATATAGTGATCATAAGATTGCTATCCCAACACTTAATAAACGAGAATAAATAAAAAAAATAAACGAGACGTAGGTATACGTTTGTGTTCGTCGTACTCAAATAGAGATTTGTATATTTTCACATATCTCTCTCAAATAAGATACCTTTACTGGCTGTGTCTGATGTCTGCAATGCCTTTAGAAGTGATTTCTTCGGTGGCTTCTTATCTAGGCGCTCTGGTCTGACAGAGCTTCAAACGGATTACAGAAGTACCTATCGTAACTGTAACCTCCCAATTCTCAAGTTTCGACTAAAATTACATGAAATACATAAGAAGTAATGCTGCATTTAAAGCTTATAGAAAAAAGATTATTTATTTATTCCCCCACAGCGTCCTTATGTAAAATTTTATCAAAATTGTCATTGTCGCGTTGGACTGGTATATGTATTTTGACGTTTGATGGATAATCGTGGTATCTCGCGTCACATGTTCGCGTTGTCTCCTTCTCTCTCAAGTAAAAACTGAAGGAAACAAACAGCGACGTATCGTTTATTTTATTTTATTTTCGTCTATTAAGTGTTGGCGTAATAACAATATTAAGATCCTAATATTCCCATTTTCGTAATACGGCCGAAAAGAACACTTTAGAAATATAAGCGGTTCAAATCTGGGTCCAGGGAATCTATTTACGTCATGTATTCCTAGCAAGGAGATTCCTCTCCAATACTATTACAGGTTACCTCCGAAAGTAGGTAGGTACAACAGATTGATTCTCATGAACTAATAGTGCAGAACTAAAGATTTGTTTCCCACAAAATATTTATCAAATAATTTTGCAATGCAGTATAATGAAAATGTCTTCAAAATTGAAACTGTTTTTATATTAAGTACCTACTTATTGAATAAAATTGTGTGTTTTCTTTATTATTTTATGCGAGTAAGAACTCGACAATTAATACTTTAAATATTGAAAGTTTTGAATGGTGAAATGTTTTTTGTTTTACAAAAATAATGTCAAGAAGTGAAAAAAAAGGGAAGATTTTCAGAAAAGCGGCACCATTTTTAGTTATTGTTCGGATCAGCTGGTCAGAGAGTATTTTATTAGCATTATTCGAACCAGTAATACGTAGCTTCGTACCGGTTTTTTTATATTTATTCCTTTTGGTCGCTTTTTTTAAAAAATTTTCCCCTTGGTCGCTCAACTTGTAATTTTATTTCGTGTTTTGTTATTCCTTATTTCGAACGATAAAACAAACGGTGGGTTCCAGCCGGGAACCGGGAATAGATTTGAGAGTCGTGTTGACATTGATCAGTCTCTTTTCCCGGGGCTGGAACGAACAAGATTACTTCGGTGATTGTGACTTTTTTTTAATAAAAACTTTTATCAAAAAAATCTTGAATATTTAAGTAGATATGTACATAATATACTACATCATACTTTGTATTTTGGGTTCCACACCAGGTTAGCAGGACAGTAGAGGAGTTTCAGCTCATTCTCGACGCAGATATAGAACATGCTGCTGTCTGTCTCGTGAGGGTGGAAGACATCATTCACGGGGCAGTACTGCGAGTTAAATAGGTACAAAATGTAAATTAATATTTATTATTTTATATATGCATACATTTATATGCAGGGTGTACCTGAGCTAACAGCAGAAACTTGGCAGATTCCTGACTATGTAATGAGTCTAAAATGTTCACGTAACCATGAGCTAATATCGATAGTTATGGAGATATCCAATATCAAAGTTTGCATTTTTTCCAATATTTCTGACTTATTTTTTGCAAGAAGTTATACCATCATTACAGTAACTTATTTCTATTATGAAAAATACGTTCGCACAAGTCAAATAAAATGATAAAAACCTTGCAAAATATAAAAAAAGTTTTTTTTTATCATTTTATTTAAGTTGAATTGAAGAAAATGATTTGGATTTTCGGAGTGTATACCAACGCCTTATAAACTGGTTCTAAGTTCACATAAATATGTACTTAAATTTAAATTAATTTTATAGATGATATAAGTATTCAGATTTACAAAAAAAAAACTGAAAATCGTGTTAGTACTTCTATACTTAGCGAGTTCTGATATCGAATATTATACGCGATGCGCCATTTGTCTTCCAATACAATGTATGAAGCGTCCAACGCCGATAGGTCCAACGACTATACTGGCATTTAAATGCACACAACCCTAATTAAGACAATAAATAATTAAATTAAAGTACATTAGTATTAAAATTTTATCTTACCTTTCCCGTAGGCATTTGTCCCTGAGCTGACGCAACGATCAGCGCGATCAGCAGGAAGCTGACTTTGGCTAGAAATATTATTGAAGATATGATTAATATTAAATTATCGAATAAACCACTATTTTTTGAAATGTCAATATTTTTTGGGACCAGTGATCCTTCATCATTTTATTAAAAATTAAAATTCGATGTAAAGATACAAATAAAAATAAAAATGAATTATATGGGAGTTGAATAAAGAATTTTATAATAATAATAATAATAATAATACTCATAGTTTTCCTGAATAAGCAAATCATTTATTAGGAAACGATCACGGTTTTGATAAAGATTTAGGGCTTTCTATTTTACACATTAATAATTTTGGTCTAAATTGAATAATTTAGAATCATTAGAAACTTGAAAAGCATGTAAAAGTAAACAAAATATTATTAAAAATCAACCAAAACAAAATACATCATTCATTTTGATATTTTGACATATATAAAACACCTTGACGATGGAAAGATTTTTCCGAAACGTGTGGGTGTAATAAATAAATAAATAAGTAGATTAAAACAAATAATAAATAAAAAAAATTATTATCAATCTACAAAGTTGCTCAACCAATTAAAAAAGAGAATAAAGAATTAATGTGAAAACAAATTTGAAAGAATTTTCATTTAATAATATTTAACTTTACTAATTTCAATGTTTTTTCTTCTATTGTAATAAACGTAATCTTAAAACTTTTGATTTATCTCTAGTTTTAAGTTGAATTTGAAATTTTTGAATGATATATTTTACATTATGCTATTTTAAAATTATAGGTATGCAAAAAATGGATATTAAAATAAGTTTTACAATATGGTTTGTATATACAAAACGTACTGAATATATTTACTAAAATGATAATTAAAGTAAAGTTAACTTGAGCATTATAGATATTTTAATTTAAATAAGTAATCAATAGAATTCTTACCCAACATTTTTGTTTTCGTGATAGATACTTATGAAGGTTCACCGTAGTGTAAAATAATATACATAAATAATTGTGATCAACCACTGTATTTATAACATATTTGGCATCTTATCATAAGCCAATATTAAATGAATGGGCCAAAATTATGTATGATAGCGATAGTACTTGTAACCCTTTAACAGCGCCACGAAACAAGTTCTCAACAAATAATTTAGTATTGTATGAAAAATAATGTATGTTTACTATCATCAGTTTTGAGACATACATAACTTTATGATCTTTCTGTGAAGTGGAATCATGGACATTGAGAGCAAGTGAGAGAACATTAATTAATAAAGAGAATAGAGAAAAGAAACCTTTGAAATGTGGTGTTGGAGACAAAGGCTTAGAATTCCTCGGACATCGAGGATTGCCTTCATTTTGGAACAATAGCTATCCTATTTTCAAAGCTATCCGATTTACGAGCGAGCTATGTAGAAATATAAATATTATATATATATATATATATATCACAACTGCATGTAGATATTGAATATTTAGTGAAGTGAAAAGGAGTATTATATTGAGATTATATATTTTTTTCGGTATGTGTGGATGAATAAGTTTTAATGAGATAAAAAAAGTCTTTAATTACTTTTAGTAGGAATTTTTCATGTGTATTTTTTTAATAAGTGCAGAAGAGTATCTTCAACGATCTCAATAGTTTATAAACTGGAGTGATGAGAGTACAGAGTGGAGAAGGAGATGCAGGAAGATGAGCTTTTGTAAGAATTAAGGGGTCAAACACGTCATGTTATCTCCATCCCCAATAATAATTTATTCGAATGTAGTAAGTCCGCAACTACGTATCCAATAGCTGATCTCCAATTATATGATTTCAAAATTGTTAATAAATAAAATTAAAACTTTTTTTTAATTAAAAAAATAGAGATGTGAACATGGAATACGTGTTACATCATTATATATGTAACTATTTTATGTTACTATTTTCAAACTAAGCTTGTGCTACAAAAATAGGACTACTTTGCTGGTCTGGAGTGAGATTCGAACCCACGACCTTTGGATCACGAGGCGAGAGTCCCAATCACAAGACCACCAAGCTACTCTTTATACTACTCGACTTTACGTTTTTTTAATAAAGTACTCTGAATTAGATTTTTTTAATATTTCAGTTTAATTAAAATCAAAATTAATAAGTGCATCCATTACCATATCAAAATATATTATTCTCTGTGACAATGTCCGTCACTAACGCTACCAGATGGCACAAATAATGATGAGGTATGTTAAATGAGGTACAAAAAAAAATAAGCGAGTCGTGCTATAGTCGCAAATGATGTGTAACATCTTTTCTCAGTAACGCTTCATTCGTTTCTCAGTAACGCTCAGCAACGTGAATAATAAGAATTTTTCACTGACTCTTACTGACTGCTTACAGCAGTTTGGACTAGTCGGTAAAAAATCTGCGGCTTCCCATGAACCGAGCATAAAGATATTAAACATCAAAAATTTCAAAATAATTCATTTGTTCATACTCCCAGAGAAAACCTTTAAAATCTTGTGATAAACAGTGGTTTGGAACTCAAAAAATGGTAGCTACCATTCAACGTACGTGTGAATATACATCACATAATACAGACTTACATTTGAAAAGTATATCACAAATGAACAGCTGATTTTATTTATATTTTGCCTTAACAGGTATTATTAAATCACTTCATTTAGGATAAAAATCTTTAACAATCATTTTTTATCAGAATCGATCAAATGTATGTTGTGCCTACGTTATTTTTTCGAACAGTTTTTTTCTAATTTAAATTTATCCTGAGATATCATAAATCTAAATTCAACATTATCCTAATTTATCGAATTTGATATTTTTAATGCGAATTCAAGTATTATTAAGAATGCGATGTTTGGGAGAGTGTTGTTCTAAAAACTGTTGTTTTAAAAACTAGTTTTGTTTTAAAAACTAATTTAAAAATTGTTTTTATACTTCGTTTATTTAACTTTTCTCTTCATTTATTGCTTATATTACTGTTTTCATACTTTGTTTATTTCACTTTCCTCTTGATTTATTGCTTTTATTACTGTTTTCATACTTTGTTTATTCCTGTTGTCATACATTGTTTATTTAACTTTTCTCTTGATTTATTGCTTATATTACTGTTTTCATACTTTGTTTATTTCACTTTCCTCTTGATTTATTGCTTTTATTACTGTTTTCATACTTTGTTTATTCCTGTTGTCATACATTGTTTATTTCACTTTTCTCTTGTTTAATTTATTATATAATTGGTTAGATTAGCGTTAAGATCTGAAATTACATTGATATATTGAGTCGTTCATAATTGAGCTCCAGTAGGATATTTCAAGATGTTTCTTTGATTTATTATACTGTGAACTTGTGAATACTCTAAATAAATAAATTTTACATTTCCTTCGGACGCTTAATATCAATGTTGTATTTACCAAATAAGATAAATAAATTCAAAATCAAAACTTCCTGTCACACGTTTCCGCCGTCGCATTCACGAAATCAGTCCCATATACCGAGCGTAAAGATGTTACGCATCAACAACAAAAATAATTCTCTGCATAACAGTATCTGTCACTAACGCTACCAGATGGCTCAAATAATAATGGGGTATAAGGAACAAAAAAAAACACAATCCTCTATTTAAAAATGTTGATCACCTACGCTATCAAGACGCTACGCTATTCTAGATAGCGTCGCTCTCACAGCCTTAACCGGTGACCATAATACATAATAAAAGTACGTCATTTTTAACGGATAATAGCCATATATATTGTGAATCATAAACCCCTTTTAAAAAACTTCACACACACAAGAAGTACAATAACACGTGACTTAAAAATGTCCTTAGGTTTTCACGGTTCATTCATTTAATATTCCAATGTCCAAACTATACACAGAAAAAACACGTGACTGATTCAAAAACATGATTCATAATTGCAAAACATAATTTCAAAACTAAAAATAAATTAAAATAAAAACACAAATCACTTTGTTTTCCCCAATACAATCTAAATGTTATACAATCTAAATGTTTCGAGAACAATGTTCCCTTCCTTAGGATTGTTCGTTTACTAAAATTGAAGAAGTTAAACCATGCAAATGTGTTACGATGAAGGGGATGGTGAGTGGTGGGGGGTCAGAGGTGTTAATTATTATGGAATGTTATCTGGAGAGGATGGAATCTTAAGTGGAAAAGTATTCAATAGTGGGTTATGCAAAAATTTTGTCTGTGTATTTATTGTATTTGAATTAATGTTAACATTTTTCCTAATTTCAAGTATTTCCAGATTTTTTAGACCTGTACTGAGAGAAGGGTTTGAAATTCCATAAATCATTATTTTTTATTAAAATTATGATTTCTGTAAAAATATCATGGCAGGCTGACAGAAGGGTGAGAATAATATCGCCACACGTGCAGACGAAAATTTAAAATATCACTGCAGTCTGACAGGAGGTTGAAAATAACGTCGCCACAAGTGCAGACGAAAATTTAAAATATCACTGCAGTCTGACAGGAGGTTGAAAATAACATCGCCACAAGTGCAGAAGAAAATTTAAAATATCACTGCAGTCTGACAGGAGGTTGAAAATAACATCGCCACACGTGCAGACGAAAATTTAAAATATCACTGCAGTCTGACAGGAGGTTGAAAATATATCGCCACACGTACAAAAAAAAAAACACCACACGTACAGAAGAAAATGTAAAATATCACTGCAGTCTGACAGGAGGTTGAAAATAACATCGTCACACGTACAGAAGAAAATTTAAAAAAATATTGCGCAAATAAGATTTTTAAATGAGTTAAGATCCGTATCACTCTATGTAAACATGTTATCAATATAATCAAGTGATTGGATTACATTTGGCAATTTCCTGTAGCGTTAATTCTCTTGCAATCGAAGTTCAACGTCATTATCATTCATAATCGTGCAACGATTATTATTTATATTAGTAAAAGACGTGATCAATGTCTATTTACTTGGGAAGTTTTAATTCTGTGCGCAGTATTACTTAAAGTTAACTATGTATTTTACTGTATGTATACATAAAATATTCACACATTTTTCATACAGCATACAATAGAAATACATACACTCTATCAATTTTGTATATTGTGATTTCAAAATAAGATAATATTTATTTGCTTTATTTTCAATGAACTGTTTAAAATGAAAATTAAATGATTGATTGGAAAAAAATATTTTTTTTTAAAATTCATAAGCAACAAACGATCATATAATATGAATGTATATACTTTTATGTATTATATATTAATATATATAATATACTTACATATGTTATTTCAATATTTTTTTTTAAAATTTGTATTAAGATTAAAAAATAAGTTTAAAGTGACGAGAGATGTATATTTTTATACTAAAAAACCTAAATCATATATTTTCATGGTTATAAACATACTCACCCTAAGCTTGTTCTTATAATAAATATTTTAGTTCAATTATAAAATAACTTAATAAGAAAATAAATATAATTTACGAAAAAAAATTTACGTAAAAAACCTAAACGAATTGTCATACGGCACTTGTTTTTTTTTAAATAGAGATGCGAACACGGAATACGTGTCACATCAATATTCTTACTATTTTAAAACTAAGCTAAATGCTTTTGCTATGAAAATAGGACTAAATTGCTGGACTAGAGTGAGATTCGAACCCGCGACCTTTGGATCACGAGGCGTAAGTCTTAACCACAAGACCAATATGTTTTATACACAATTGTTTTAAAAAATACCTTAATTGATATTCTAAAATATACACATTTTTATCAGTTTAAAAAATACAAAATTAATTTAATTTGACTTTATTTGACTCTTGATAACACGAAATTGGGAAACGCAACGAAATATTTTTTATCTCGGGGATTACACAAATTTTTAATTCATATAAAATAATCTGTATAGTTACGTATGCTACCAACGTAGTATGTTTGAAGGTTATCAATTTTTCCACAACAAATACAAAGGTAAAGGTTTATGGAAACATCACTTAATCATAAACTCATGATTTTGAATTTGATTTTGAATGTGAGTATGATTTTGAAAATTAAATGGACTGAACTAATTCAAGCACTATGACTAGGAAATTCATTATTCTTCATATTAAAACTGTGGATAATGGTTTATTTTGGATACTAATACCAGTAATATGTATTGTACTACTTAATGGTTGATAAATAACAAAAAATCAAGGTAGACAGTAAGCGAATATGTACATAAAAATATAATGTTTTTATAATCTAATTCAAAATACAATTTTTATTTAAACCTTGTAGGTACTACACACACACAATTTAAGATAATTTTTCTCTACTGGTTTTGGAAACAGCTGTCGTTACCATCTAGAAGTGTATATTGTAGCTATTATCTTATTATTATTATCAGTTCAGGAAATGGACAGAAATAGAAGAACTGCACTTCCCGAAACTACTAGTGAAAAATAACCCAATATTGTGTGTACAGTACAACGTTAAATTAAAATTTGAATTAAAATTAGATAATTATCACTTAATTCCTGTGTGTTGGTGGTGTAACGTAGGTCTTCATGTCATAGAAAATATGAAATATCTACCTTATTTACGAAAACTAAAACTTCACATTTTTTTGTAATCGAATAAACATTTTCACACCAAAATGACTAAATTAAACTGTTACGAATGTGTGTATTTTTTAATTAAAAAATATTTATTCATTACTCTCGTATTTTCGGCCAGTGTAAAAGAGACCAGAATATTGAGGAGAACAAGAAAGAGCACAGCAATACCCACATTTCATAAAGGACAGAGATGGCGGTGGCGTGGGTTTCGGTGAAAGAGAAAACAATATCGAAAGAGCACGGTCAAGTCGCATAACGTTAGACAAAGACGAACTGTAGTCGCCGCGTCGTTGAATTTAGTTGGTAATGATACGTCGGCGTGAGCGCACGCAAATTCGATATGCCATGATTTTATGATAATTTACTAAAATAATGCAAATATGCATGTTTACCTTACTTAATTATATAAAGGGACCTTTAAAAAGTATTGAAAAAAAATTTTTTTACCACATGTTAAAAACTATGTCGATTTTTAATCATGTAACACTGTGTTACATCACCGTTCCCGAAGGTATTTTTTAGCACAGTCTTTTAAGAGTTAACTAGATTAAATAATTTTTATTTTTGTTTTTTGTACGTACAACAGACACTTGTTTTTTACTATTTATTAAATAATTTGATAATATTTCAGTGCTTGTCAGATTTAAAGGTACGTACCGTGCATGTCCGGTGGGCATGACACTGGCTTCTCATTTCAGCGGTCCCGGTTTCGATTCCTGGTGAGATTACAATATGTCTGTATCAAGTCTTTTTTCAAACTTTGATGGCTCTGGCCAGGTTTCACAAAAAAAATTAATCTAATCTAATTTAATCAAGGTATCAATATCAGTTTGTCACTTTTTTTGTTGTATTATTTCCTAACATTTGTTTCCTGCCATTATTAAATAGATAGAGATTTTGCGATCGTTATCACGGATGTCGTTTAGGCGATTCCTTGAATACTTGGAAAAAATGATAAGTAACAATTTTACTGTATATATACGAAGACTAATCACAGTTATTTGTATCAGTTATTTTACGGCACTGTACAATAAAAGTTGACCTGGTATGGGACTCCCAGTATAAGGTATGTTGAAGAATACTTATATAGGGTGTCTCTTAGCTAGTAACAAAAACTTCGGGGGAGTCTTTGTCATTCAATTTTGAGTAGAAAATATTCTTTACACTTTGCGCGAAATATTGTCACTTACGGAGATAAGCGAGATCAATATCAGTATTTTTTTTAAATATTTCTGGGTTATTTTCCCTAAAATCTTGTATTACCTATTCAGTTATTTGTATGGAATATCAAAAATCTATTCACATTATTCCATGTCAAAAAAATATGACAAAATATTGTTATATTCGATTAGATTACTTTCGTTATAGTCTAACGTTTTATAAAAAAATAAGCTAGAAATATTGATAAAAAGTGCAATCTTCGATGTCGTTTATCGCCGATACTGTGAACATTTCACCCAAGTGTAAACTATATTTTTCATTTGAAATTTAATGTAGAAGACACACGAAGTTTTTGCTTCTCTACACGAGATACCCTGTGTATACTTATCATTAATTAATTATACTTTCTAAAGCTTCATTTAAGGGTGCATAGAAATTGATTCTTTGAACCCAGATCCATGTTGCCAAGGTTTCATTTCTCATTTCTCACTCCCTCCCCCAAAACTCATTTTTTTATGTACTTTTTGTCTTCAGTCGCTTTTCATTATTTATCTGTGATATCATTGTTGTTTATCATTATTATTATTGTTTATAATTTATTAATTAACATAAAAATACTCTTTTATCATTAAATTGATCTCAATTTAATTTGGCTTAAGCATTTGTTAATCTTTTTAATTTGTCTACGCATTTTACAATATGCTTTAATATTATAATGATTAAAACTGTTAATATTCCTTGTTGTGATATTTTGGGCTTTGATTAAACACGTTCCTTCTGGGTCTTTTATTGCGATAACAATAAATCTCGTGTTACAATGATACGGAAAATATTACAATGACCAATGGCGGTCGAGTCTCGATACAAAAAGCGCGCGCCCAAATGGCGCGCGTCCTTATACAAGGTGTACCAGAGCTAGCAGCAGAAACTTGGCCGGTAGATTCCTGACTCTGTTATGAGTCTAAAATATTCAAGCAACCATAACCTAATATCAATAGTTATGGAGATATTGTAATAGATGTGTGTAATAAATTGCTCCTTTCTAATAATTTAAGTATCGTGTGATACCTGGAGCAGTACTCACCTACAGTTTTTTATGCCTCGGCTAGGTGGGTAGGCGGACTCTCTATATCTCAGATGTAGGGTGGGTTCAGTATTATTATATTAGGTCCTTACATATGAAATTGGCGTTTAGTATGGGAGGAACATAAAGCCGATTTTTTTTATTATAATATATTTATTTGATCAAAGTATGTACCATTGCTATTTATGCACTTTTGCCATCTCATAGGTAGTTCATCGATCCCTTTACTAAAAAAACCATTCGGACGGGAATCAATAAAATCTTTGAAGGCGGTTTGGACTGCCCCATCGGAGTTGAATTTTTTCTTTTGCAAGAAGTTATCCAAATTTCGAAAAAAATGGTAATCTGTTGGGGCAAGGTCCGGAGAGTACGGTGGATGTCTTAGACATTCCAATTGAAGCTCCTCTAATTTGGTAGCCGTCTGTTGTGCAGTGTGTGGTCTAGCGTTATCATGAAGCAGCAGTGGCCTAGAGCGATTAACCAGCCTCGGTTGTTTAGCAGCTAGCTTTTCCATCATGGTTTGCAGTTGCTGACGATAGACATCTGCCGTAATCGTCTGGCCAGATTTAAGAAAGCTGTAGTGAACGACACCAGCACTAGTCCACCAAACGCTCACAAGTAACTTTTTTGGAGTCAATTTTCGCTTGGGGCATGGTTTGGCTGGTTTGGCAGGGTTCAGCAATTGCGATGAGCGCTTCCGATTATCGTACAGGATCCACTTTTCATCACAGGTAATGATTCGATTTAAAATCCCTTCATTATTGTGCCGGTTGAGTAATGCAACGCAGCAGTCAACGCGCGTTTGTTGATTTGCTTCACTCAATTCGTGAGGTACCCACCTTTCAAGCTTTTTCACCTGACCAATTTGCTTCAAGTGGATTAAAACAGTTTTATCACTAACACCGCAGCCTGTAGCTAACTCGGATGTGGTTTGCGATGGATTCCGCTTCCACAATAGCCTTCAATTCTTCATTATCAACTTTGGTCTCCGGCCGTCCACGGGGCTTGTTCTGCAGGTCGAAATTTCCAGAACGAAAACGTTGGAACCAAAAACGCACTGTGTTTTCTTTTGCGGCACCGTCGCCATACACATCATTAATCCTTCGAGCCGTTTCTGCAGCACTGGTGCCACGGTGGAACTCGTACTCGTAAATAACGCTATATATCAAGTTTTTCATTTTGTAAACTGAGTGACGCAAAGAAAAAAACAATTGAGGATAAAACAAATGAATTATAATTTTCAAAACACAAATACATGAGTAAATAGCTGTATAAATTTGGATTTGGAATTCCTAACCAAAGAGAAGATATTTGAGATCAAATTTGCCAGTACGGCAAAACGCCAATTTCATATGTAAGGACCTAATATTTCATCGACCAGTTGATCACAAATAAAACACAAATTTGTATGGACATTAAATTTATGAAAACTTTGGCGATTTTACAATTTACAAAAGATGACAGAGAAGGTACAAATTGGAATAATGTTATGGAATATAAAAATTGATATTGTTCGATAATTACTTCTATGGTCGGGACAATTTCGTAAGGTCACACTTCAATACATGGATAAAAACAAATGGATCACTTTGTCTTACTTGAGAGTTTCACTAGGACTATCACCTGCGTCGGCCCGTCGGGGGACGAGGCGTACTGCTTGGGCGGCCCGCCTCACGTCATGGACCGCGCCTGGAGTCGGGACGGCGGCGAGTTACACCCGTGGCTGTGGAGGGAGGGCGGCAGAGCAGCAGATTGCCCGCGTAAGCGAAGGCGAGTCGGTAGGGCGACAGGTTGCACCAGTGGCTGCAGAGGGGGACGGCAGGGCGGTGAGTGGCCCGCGCGATTGGAGGCGAGACAGAGGGCGGCAGAACGGCAGATTGCCCGCGTAAGCGAAGGCGGGTCGACACGGCGGGAGGTTGCAGCAGTGGCTGTAGAGGGGGCGGCAAGGCGGCAAATTGCCCGCATGATTGGAGGCGAGACAGAGGGCGGCAGATGGCACTTGACGATCGCGAACAGACTTTATATCACATCAAATTATTTAAAACAAACTTATTTATTTGTAAGTTGAATCAGCGCTCCCGCGTCCGAGCGGGGACGCGCAAAAATTATATTTTTTGTATGCTCTGTGGTCCGTTTCTTCCCTTGAACTGATGAGCGCGTGGGACGTTACACATGTGTGCTTTTAAAACGAAGCATGTGGAAGTTTCTGGAATGTGTGAAGAAACAGCTTGTAGGTGCAACGAGGGGTAGCTATTCTGCGGGGTAAGGGACAATAACGGCCGAAAAGGTCGAAACAGATGTTTCTTTGCAAACCACGGATCGGGACTAGAACGGGCGCGCGATGATGACATTTTTCGGCGCTATTTAATTTTTTAAAATATAAAATATAAAGTAAAATTTGACACCTTACACTCCATTCTATCTTATATAAAAAAAAGAAAAAAAAGTAAGAAAAAAAAGAAAAAGTGTAACGACATGCCTATCGTTCCATTAGCAGCCTGCGCCCTTCCCTAACCGTCTTTCTTTCACCACCAATTCCCCTTATATTAAAAAATCAAATAGCGTGCCTTTCATATGAAACCTCATTTAGTATCTAAATTTTAATGTTCGAAATTGCCCCCAACGCGAGTTTGAAACTTTCTCGCCTAAGTAAACGCAACCGCTTTAAGAACAAAACGCTCCGTTTGTCTATTTGTTTTAGCCTTCAACCCTCAAAAAGTCATTCCCGCCAATATAATTATCAAAAAATTCTAGTTCTGCCTTTAAATTGTTTCTATTTTTCAATCCAAATTTTTACAACATCCACTATTACTTACGACGACTCCACTTAAAAAAAACAACGTTTATATTAAATATAATATTTCTGCCGCACGAAAAAGTAGAATACAAGCCGCTTTGTCTGTGTTTTTACAACCCCCAGCGCGTTTTTTGCTGGTTCTCTCGGGCGTCAGGCGGGTCTCTTTCGGTGCGTTAAAAAGTAATGGCAGAATTACCGGACTAGTATTATTAACATCTCCTAGTGTGGAGTAATATAAGAAACGGCACGGAAATAGTTATTATTGTAGTTCAGTGTGTGTTTTCACAACCAAGGACGCTGTGTTCATAAACCGTTTGTTCCCTGGCTTCAATACCTACACCGACATCGCTTTCGACTAGCCATCCCCGGGACGATAGGCCGCTTACAAGGCTTACGTCAGCGACTTGCCGATTCATCTTCGATGCTCTGTCGGCTTATGTTAAAGGTAAACTATTTGTACCCCAGCATTCTACCCTGACTACTGACAAGGCTCTCCTTTCTTCCTCCTGCTACTGGTTGCATGTATATTTGCGACCAGCATCTCCAAGGTTTTGCGCCCCCGCGCGAAACCTACCCCGGCTAATTTTTACGCTAAATCCATGTTTAGTGTAAGATTCTGTACTTCGTAGTGTTATTTTCTCCAAGTGTCGTGTCACAGTGAATTCGTGCAATTTTAAGTTTAAGCTTGACTGTTCCATCTTCTTTGTATATTCATCGTTATATATATATTGTGTTCATGCAAAACTTTATTTTGGTATAGAGACATCTGACATTTTTACTTTTGGGGTCGATTGATCGATAACCTCTGTATCAGGATTGCAAGGGGGTGTGTTTCCCCGCTAAAAATTTGTGTATATCCCATCTCCCGGACGGCCGTCAGAGGCCGCAAATATTTTATCTCATCTTTTTCTGTGTATACTAATTGTTCATTGTTTATGTGTGTTATTTCTTTTAGCT
>JADDOH010000457.1:0-11374 GCA_016648135.1 Agrypnia vestita
AACTGCTGTTTTTAAATTATCGGTGATTTTTTTTTAAATATTCATTTTATCACTTAAACAGGCCACAAGACCCAATACGTATGAAACACATCACAAAAATACCCAGGCTTGAGAAAACCATAAGTATGTATACATGTATTGTGAACACACCAGGAATCGAGCTCAGTACCCCGCAATATATTTCAACTTAATTTTTATCGTTCCTTATACTATTTTTTAAAATTAATAACTTTGCACAGAGTATTAAATGAAATTGTAGAGAGATGAACTCAACCCCTTATTTAGTCGAAGGGATTGGGAGACAGCGAAAGTACGTCCTCCCTCGCGTATCAATGCAATTATTTATAACTAACTAACTAACTAACTTACCATGACGCCGTTTCCACGTGGGGGTAGGCAGAGAGGATAGAGCGCCACACTCTTCTGTCCTGACATACAACTCTCGCCTCATCCACATTCATACATCTTCGCATGCAAGCTCGCCGGTTGTTGAGGCTTCTAACGGGACCATCTTCCAGTATCTGGTTAATCTGGTGATGCCACGTCTTCCGCGGTCGCCCTCTCTTTCTGGCGCCATCAACACATGCATTATATATCTTTCTTACCATTCTTTCCTCAATCATTCGCTCAACATGCCCAAACCATCTGAGCGACCATTTTTTAATTCTATTATTTATGCTAAGATCAGCATTACATTCATTCCTAATATCTGCATTCTTTACTCTATCATAAATTGATTTGCCACACATACCCAGGCTTAAGAAAGAGAAAGAGTCTAAGGGATCTCATCTCCACTGCATTCAATCTACTTTCGTTCCTCTTCTGCCAGCTCCAGGCTTCGCTTCCATACATCAGTGTTGGTACCAGAATTCTTTTATGTACAGCTAGTTTTGCCTCGGTAGACATATTTCTATTAGAAACTATTGCGTTCAAAGCACCGTTCACCCTATTCCCCGCAGTCACTCTCCTTTCGATATCTTTTTCAAAATTCCCTCTTCTATCGAACATACTTCCCAAGTACACAAACTCATCTACCTGTTCCAAACATTCATTACCTACTAGAATTTCACACGTTGTCTTACTTTCGTCTTTCTCGAATACTATCACTTTTGACTTGCTTCATAGTAAGGTAACTTCATAATAAGGTAACTTTCCTTACGTACATCGTACATCTTGCTTACTAGACTCTGTAAGTCCTGTTCGCTATTTACCATTAATACTGCATCATCCGCGTACAGTAAACAGCATACAATCAAATCACTCATTTTCGCTCCTACGTTCATACATTCCAGTTCTTTCACACAATTATCCATATATAAGTTGAACAGCCATGGAGACATTACGCAACCCTGTTTGACACCTTTTGTAATATCAAACCATGGCGTGAATGATCCATTGATTCTTACACATGCAGTACTTCCTTCATAAAGGGATGCAATTGCCTGTATAAGTTTAATATTCACCTTGTAACCAGAAAGTATCTTCCGTAACATTCCTCTTATAACTCTAAAATAAGCCTTTTGCACAGCACAGAAAAGTTTTTGGTTTTTCGCTAAAAACTTTTTCGTCAACACTCGTAGAGAGAAGATCTGATCCATGCATCCTTTTCCACCCACAAAAGCCCCTTGCACGTCCCATACCTTTTTTTTCGTCACCGACCTTACCCTTTCAATCAAAATTCTTCCATAAAGTTTGCCAACCGAGCTCAAAAAACTGATTGCCCTGTAGTTACCGCATTCCATTCTTGATCCTTTACCTTAGTAGAGAGGCATAATAACTGCTCTTCTCCAGTCTAAAGGGGTGTGGCTCTTCTTCAAACATTGATTAAAGAGTGTATGAAGCCACTTAACTACTAATGGGCCACCAGCCTTGATATATTCGGCAGCAACGTTATCATACCTCACAGCCTTACCATTCTTCAACTGCTTTATTGCACATTTTATTTTTTCCATACTTATCTCGCTGACTTCATTTCCGTCATTTATACTTTTTTGTGTGAGTATCTCGCCAGATTCCTCTGTTACAGTCTCCTCGCTCTCATACATTTCCTGAAAATATTTCATCCATCTATCTTTTATTCCATCCTCACTCATTAACATTTGTCCATTCACTGATTTAATAGCATTCATACCATTGCTTACCGCCCCACATCGAGATTTTTTCACCTCCTTCCAGAATGATTCCAGATGTTTCCAAAAACTCTTAGACATTTTCAAATCTTCCTCTCTTTTCAGCCGCTCTTTTCTTTCTTTTACACCAGATTTCACTCTTTTCTTACAAGCATTTATAGCATTTATATACGTATACTTAATATTTACTACGCAGTTAAAGTATTTATTTTCGCATAATTTCTCTAATAATCTCCTAGTAAACGAAACATTTTTTACAACAGACGTTGTTTTATAAATTTCGTATTTGTAATAAAGCGTGACTTATTTACAAAGAAATTTTTAAGAGTTTTCATTTCATATTTGTTTAAAAATTTAAATATAAATTTATATTAGCACATAGTAATTTTTAAGTCAAAACGAAAATTTATATATTTTTGAATATTAAATTTTATTAATTGTTTAAGCGATAAATTTGGTCACTTTCGAAAAATTCTCATGCGTTGGTAGGTTCTTTATCGCTGGTCAATTATCCACACTAAAATCGCCCGTCGCTGTCTGCTTCGCTTTATCGAACTGCTCGACTCGATGGCGTCATTCCACTTATATATATTTTAGGGTTTCTGGACGTTCCGCGAATAAGTGGTTTAGTGCAGACCCTTGTGGTATTTTACAATTTGCTGTAAAATATCCGGAATGCGGAAAATTCTTCGATTACGTCTTATTCTTTTCGTTTCTATCGTGAAAATATTCCAGACTCGTGAAGTGTTAACTATTATTTACAGGTTCACATCGGCCAATGTTGTTACACATGAAAGAAGTGATGTCTTAGCGCTAACAAAACCCTTTTCTCTCCCGAAAGTAAAAATTTCTGTTTGTCACCGAATCATGCAAATGTTTGCCTGTCGCACATTGTTACCCCTAGTCTACAACCCTTTTACCCCTCTTGTCAAAAAGATACAACGCAACACACATCAACCCTTTCTTCTCCCCATCACTTCGCTGAGAGGGCAAACTGAGTCGCAGGCTCCACTCGCGAGGTCAAGTGCTCCACTGAGTAGCTGCAGCAGCCGAGCCGTGTGGAGCAACCCTTATTACAAGGAAAAATCGTGGGATTCATATCACATTTGCTTTATGGTAGAATTTTAGTCGTATATTCAGAATTTTTTTTTTCAATTTTTATTTTTCTCTTGTACACTAATGTAAACGTAATGTACAGTCTCGTGTGTACAATGTTTCGATCTAGACACACTCTGTTCTAGTCAAAATTTAAAAAAGATGAATTATATATTATCCGTAAATTTTTTCGAAAAAGCTTAATGTTATGCTTACTAATAAAATGTTTTTAATGCCAGATTATAAAGTAATGCGTGATATTCAATCCTTTATCCAAATTAAAATATAATATATAGACAGTTTATTAAAGTTAAGACATTGGTGTTGGTGTAATGGTCATGACGCTTGCCTAGTGATGGTCGGTGGTTCGAGCCCCATTCCAGGACATCATCAAGTTAGTCCTATTCTTATAACACAAGCGGTTAGCTTTTTTGAGAATAGTAAGAATATTGATGCGACACGCATTCCGTGTTCGCATCTCTATTATTAAAAAAGAAAATTTGAAATTATTGATTTAATTAAAACGCTTCTTAACTTTTTTCCGTTATTTATTACGTTTTTAGCATACCAGTTTCAGCCTATCACGGCTATCGTCAGACCGGTTGGTACATTATTATTTTAAGCTAGGGGCATTTATTAAATTTTTGTACAGGGGTGTTTAACCTTGAATTTTTATAATTTGTATGTAAGTAAAAGGTACGTAAGTAGTGAATGTTTAATGGTTCTACAAAATATAATTTTAAAGTTTAGTGGTAATATGATTTTATTGTTGGGATTTTTCTCTGTTTATTTGTATCCCAATATATGCAATGTTAAATTATTAAAATTGAAGTTCACCCCGTACAGTTTTAAAATAACAAATTAATATAATTAATAAAAATGTTTTCAACACTTATATATTGAAAATATCAACATGTTTCAGGGCCAATGGTTCCTTCGTCAGGATAAAATGTACACTAACAAATTAAAAATCAAAAATCGAAGTCTTGATAATCAAAATATAGAAAATATATATGGGAAATGAATAATAATTAAGTAATAACATGAAAACAAATTTAAAAGATAATTATTTGTAAAAAGGACCTAGTTATTTATGTTATTTAATTTACTGTTAACGCTTTTTCTTGTTTCCAGAAATTTGAATCAATCAAACTGTAATTCTGTATAATTTGTGTGTAAAATTTGTAAACCCTTATTAATATCAAAATAATGATCCATAGCCAAAAGATGATTCGAATTCCGAATAATTATTGCTACTTAAACAACTCAAGGGTTGCTTAACTTTAACATAAAAATTTCTACACGTTATTCCTATAAAAAATAATCACAATCATTACAAATTTTTATTAATTATATCAATAATGTACAAATTCATTTTTCTTCTTTTAAAGAAGAAATTGATAATTGAAATTATAATTCTTTTAAAAAATAACTCTCTGAGTGAATATGGTTGCATGTTTTATTATCATACATAAAGAGATTGTTGTGTGCATATGTATCTATGTGTGTATATGTATATGAATGTGTTGATTGTTGTAAATGTGAGAATATACAGATTATTGCAATAAAGTTATTTTGACATGAAAGCGGATTAAAATAGCTAATTATAGGTCAAGTATTAATCTTTTATACATAGTATAGTAACAAATTTATCTAGAAGAGTAGCACCATGGACAGTCGTCGACGAATCCCATAATTCATCCGATAAAGGTCATTCAATTTCTTTCAGTGCCTTAATAGAAAGTTTCGTTCCCTTCCACATCAAAGACAGGCAGTATATTTAAGATCCAAGATCATAAATCAGCTGGAGCCGTCGCTACATCTCTCGCGAGCCAGAATTTAGAAAGAGTCGGCAACGGAAAAGCACTTAAATTTATGACAGGACAAAACTGTTTGTCATAACTTTGTAAATGGATCACTCTTAAAAGCTTCAGCGCCTATAAATCCCCCTATTCACAATGGATGCGATGTTTATTGAGAAAACATCTCCTTTAAAAGCGACTGGCCTGCAGGGTAAAGGACCCTTTGAAAGGATAATCAAACGCACACGAATTGGCAATACCAGGCTTTGAACGTTCATTATGACTAACGCAAAGCTTTCGTGATATTTGAGCTCAACTTGAGCTTCATATTGATATTTGGAATAGCTTTTACTGGTATCTTTGAAGAATTTATTGTCCTCGGTGAAATTTAAATAAATATTTATAAATAAATAAATATTATATTGCTTCAATTTAAAAAAAATCGTAAAATTTTCTTTTCATGCGTGATTTAATAATTATTTAAGAAGTGACATGTAAAATTACATTATTTAAAAATTAAACGACCAAATTTAAATAAAAATCTTTAATAAGTCTAAAACGGACACGCATTTTGTATTAAAAATGTATTTATTTTTCTATTTACAGCAACACAGATGCTTTTGAAGAACACATTTTTATTTTATTATTTGTGCGATGGCCTAGGGCATACGACCTGTATGAGCTGACTTTTGTAATCACTCTTCACAACGCAATGTTCACCAACTCCATCGTAAGAACATTCACCCATTATCAAATTTTTTAAACATGTATATATGTTCCAAATCGAAACCTTCAATATATTTGAAGGGAAAATACTAGAGACATCTGCAGTCCTTCTTATAAAATAGTATACATAGATTTCGCAGCTGGTAATGATAATTATATACGTGTTTCATATTTTCATCATAGCTTCGTCACTGTGAGACTTAATCTAAAAAAAATAAATTAATAATCACATTTAAAAAAAAACAAATTTCTAGCTAAATTTCAGACTCCTAGGGTGGTGAAACATAACCCTTTGCAAACAGTTAATGCGCTTAACACAAAGTGTGTTCGATTTTGAGAATAAAAAAAAAAACTTTTTTTTATCGCATTTAAAAATGTTTGAAATACCTGGATTTATGAATAATTTCGTGGAAACTGAACGGGAATTCCTGAAAAGTAAACTCTGGCTGCAGTTATGATTAGCAAAGTGCAGAAGTTGTCTCCGGCGCGGGCATCCGGAGCGCGGAGTGCGCGCGCCTGCACGGGGCGCCGGGCCGGCGGCGCGCCGGGCGGAAGGAGTTAGCGCCAACTTTCGCCAGCGCTCAGCGCGCGTCTTGTCGCGCGTCGGAAGCGAGATTAAAATTTTATTCGGGAAAATTGTGCTCTTTGCACGCTAAAATTCTCGCTGAAATGTTCAAATTTAAGCAACAAGCTCTGCGCCTCACCGGATGGCGATGCAAAAACTCCAGTGTTACAAGTAAATACATTTCTCGTGTTTTGTCTTTCACATACCTTTATCAACATATACTAATCTTTACATCATCATCCTCATCGCTCTTGGCTCTACAATCCCTGGTAGGTCTTGGCCTCCTCGAGAATCTTCCTTCACTCATCTCGGTTTACTGTCAGCTTTCTCCAGTTCAGAAGCTCCAAGGCAGATATGTCTTTGAGGATGTCGCTCTATCTTAATTTTGGCCTTCCTAAGCTTCTTCGCCCTATCGGCCTTGAGCTCGGCAGGGACTTTAGTACTTCATGCTTGGTCATTCTCTCCACATGACCCAGCCACCAAAATCTTCCCAGTTTTATAAATTTTGTGACGTTTAGCTCCTTAAATAGAGTATAGAGCTCATTGTTGTAAAGTCTATGCCATAGTCCATTTTCTTGAACCGGTCCGAAGATACGCCTCAAAATATTAATTCTAAGTTATCAGCTCGATTGTTGACCCCTCTCTTATCGCCACTATCGCCTCTAAGGTTATCTGAAATCAGTGAAACAAACATATTATATAGTCCTTTTTTAATCTAATACTTAATCGAATCGTTATCTAGTATTTATTCGAAGCGTTTTTTAAAATTTAGCAAATGGCCACCTCTGAAAGCTTATTTTGTATTTTTTTAGAAAAGAGTGCTCATTGAATAAAATAAATAATAATAACAATAAAGTTTTGGTCAAAACAACCTTCGATTAAGCACTAGTTTTTAGTGACAAGAATATGCTGTATAAATTTCATCTGAATCCGTTGAGTAGTTTTTTAAATATAGTGCTCACCGTCATTGAAAAAAAAACGCGTTTGAATACATATGGAAATAAAACACTTGTTTTTTAGTTCAACATTTTTAATTTTTATGAGTCACGATTATCAATCTTAATATTAGGTCCTTACATATGAAATTGGCGTTTAGTATGGGAGGAACATAAACCCGATTTTTTTTATTATAATATATTTATTTAATCAAAGTATGTACAATTGCTATCTATGCACTTTTGCCATCTCATAGGTAGTTCATCGATCCCGTTACTAAAAAAACCATTCGGACGGGAATCAATAAAATCTTTGAAGGCGGTTTGGACTGCCCCATCGGAGTTGAATTTTTTCCTTTGCAAGAAGTTATCCAAATTTCGAAAAAAATGGTAATCTGTTGGGGCAAGGTCCGGAAAGTACGGTGGATATCTTAGACATTCCAATTGAAGCTCCTCTAATTTGGTAGCCGTCTGTTGTGCAGTGTGTGGTCTAGCGTTATCATGAAGCAGCAGTGGCCTAGAGCGATTAACCAGCCTCGGTTGTTTAGCAGCTAGCTTTTCCATCATGGTTTGCAGTTGCTGACAATAGACATCTGCCGTCATCGTCTGGCCAGATTTAAGAAAGCTGTAGTGAACGACACCAGCACTATTCCACCAAACGCTCACAAGTAACTTTTTTGGAGTCAATTTTCGCTTGGGGCATGGTTTGGCTGGTTTGGCAGGGTTCAGCCATTGCAATGAGTTCTTCCGATTATCGTACAGGATCCACTTTTTATCACAGGTAATGATTCGATTTAAAATCCCTTCATTATTGTGCCGGTTGAGTAACACCGCAGCCTGCAGCTAACTCGGATGTGGTTTGCGATGGATCCGCTTCCACAATAGCCTTCAATTCTTCATTATCAACTTTGGTCTCCGGCCGTCCACGAGGCTTGTTCTGCAGGTCGAAATTTCCAGAACGAAAACGTTGGAACCAAAAACGCACTGTGTTTTCTTTTGCGGCACCGTCGCCATACACATCATTAATCCTTCGAGCCGTTTCTGCAGCACTGGTACCACGGTGGAACTCGTACTCGTAAATAACGCGATAATTCAAGTTTTTCATTTTGTAAACTGAGTGACGCCAATTTCATATGTAAGGACCTAATATTACATTCAACAACTTGTATCTACATGACCCCTATTGAAAATAAATGCTACATAATTACAAAGGTTAATGCAGGTTTTTGTATTTCTGCACGATTCTAAGAAACAATTTTGTTTAAACATTAATGAAAGGTAATACGTATCACTAATGATATTATAAAAATGCGGGAGTTCCAAATTGCTGTATCGGCTGCTTTCTGCGTTGATCATTTAATCCGATGTCCTAGTATGTCTGTAACAAAGAGAAAATATATGGCAGAATCAAATGAAAAAAATATCTCTTGCTGTTCAGGCAAATATGATCTAAATCTTTTATTCTCGAAGTGCAATCGAATTGGCACAGATTGATCATTGATTTTATGGTTGTTATCTATTAAATATTACGTGAATTGAGAATCTACTTTTTGCAATGATTTTTTATGTTCACTTTGTATGTCCTATGTATACTGATTTACAGTCATCATACTCTAATTTACACAAAATTCTCTTTTCAAAATTTGAGATCTCTTTTTTTGCGTTATTTAAAATAGATCCTGTATTATTTATTGTTCTATATATAATAATATTTCCTGATTTTATAAGTTCAGTAGCTATTTTTAAGAAAATATTGCCAACGAATTATATAACTAAAATGACTATTAAATGTTTCTATAAGATTAGGATACATATTAATAATTTTATTGTTGTTTTTGTTACTGTTTCTTAAGAATTCTTTAAATTACTTTTGTATCAAAGCCATTATTTTTCGCTATTGTTATTATCGTATCTTATTTATTTTTATAATTTATAATATATCAGCCAGACTTTTTATTTATATGGTATAAAGATTATTACGTTGGATACTATTATTTTGAAAAAAAATAACGTGTAAATTTTAGTATTTAATTTGTAACTAAATTATACAAATATAATAACTATAATACAAAAAATTCCATATCTGTCTATTTGTTCTCTATAAACTCGTACAAAATTTAACCAAATGTTTCATGAATACTCTTTAGCAAAACAAAAGGTATTCTCCTTTACCGCCGACACACCCCCCAGATATAAATGAATATTATGCTTGAATGTCATCCACTCTAAGTTTACATAGTTCGTCTATAGGTTACGCACAAAACACAGAAAGGTGTATTACTAATTGATTATCATGGCGTTAACGTTATAGAGATTATTCATGATGACCATTAAATTGGCTGAAAAATATAAACTATGTTACCTCTATATGAGTTTAATTATAATTTTATATTTATCTACTCAAATTTCCTCTGATTTCTTCTTAATATTTCCGTTACAACCACTTTTATACCAGTAACTGCGGATCTTTTTGTCAGTACCTTATCAATTACTTATTTTTATTCCCTTCTTTTATAACTGTAAAGTGACTCTGTGGTAATATTATTCGTATAATTAATAAGATTTTTTTTAATAAACCATTATTTTGTTAAATTATCAACATGTTTCCTTCGTCAGTATACGTTGTATCCTGTATTAGTAATAGTAGATTTATTAGTTGTAATCTATATATTAATTACTCCAAGCAATGTCGTTTCTGCATACTGATAATTTCTGTTGCCAGTTTAAAAAAAACATTTCAGAGTACATTAAAAAGATTAAAAAATATAGGAATACGAACAAACTGATATCAAAAAACATCCAAATCCAAATTATCGAAAATTAAAATATCGGAATTTATAGATTTTTTAAAATATTTTCGTGGAATCCGTGTATTCAAAACAGCCAACGTAATTGCAGTCAACGAATTTTTGTGCTGGTCATACCACAGAATGACGCTTTATGACATTGACAGTAAGTATACGTTTACGCTTTTCTTTTTATTGTTTTTGCATTAATCTTGCTTCAATAAACGTTGAAAACATTTATTTATTAAACATTTATTACGCTTTATATTTTATTTAAACTGCAAAGTGAACTTAACCTTAGATTAACGTCATAACGTCTCTCATATAACCTCAAAAGACTCACAGCGCGTGGCGCGAATGTCATTTTACGTGTCATTTTCTCCGTATTTATACATAAATATTATTATTTTTCAGAATTTCGATGGAAGACTCAACATCACAAGCCGGCAATTTGATAATGCGATTCGAGTTCACAATATGAAAGAAGAAATGCCAGACGTAGAGAAATGCCAGAAGAAATGTCAAACATAACAGAAGAGGAATGTGAAAGAAGGAATGCTGACCAGCGGGAACGTAAAAATGCTAGGCAAAGAGTGTATGCTGAAGGAAGAAAAGCGAAATCTTATTTTAAATGTGCAGTACAACTGTGCTAATGCATTTGCATCTTTCGGAGTGCAAATAAGTGACATACCAGGTGTAGGCCCGTATTGTTTAAAAATTCAGGTGAAGTATATCATAGAACGTCTAGAAGTTTGCAGAGTGATGGAGAGGTGCCGGCATATGCGCAACTATATGTTTACGATGCGGATGAAGCAGTCAGGGTACGTATGAGCCATCCATCTAACCTTAGATGTCAACAAAATATAATGGAAACTATTGATAATGTCATCCGTCGTGTAAGTCCATATGCTCTCCAATACAAAAGGTTGAAAGAAGCGGTTGAGGAAGAAGAATCTATAGTTGCAGAGCACGGGGGCCAGATGCGGAATATTCAACTACTCTTTACGCGTTCTTCGTTAGATGACCAAAGAAGGTATAATGCTCCATCTAATAATAATGAAGTCGCCATTGTGTATGTAGCAGGTTACGAAGGTAGGTTACCGCCAAACGTAGATTTTGCTGTTCACCCTAAGAATGTAGGAGGTCTCCAGCGTATTAATATGTTATCAAAACTTTTAGATCCGATGGTTTTTCCATTGTTATTTCCATCAGGTGAATTTGGTTGGACTCTACAGCCTTAAATAATACAACATTAACTGCATGGTTTAAACTTAACCAACAGATAATGAGGCATGTAATATTAAGTATCAGGATTTAACTAATTTCTATGTTTTTT